>JAVSIQ010000202.1:0-101105 GCA_038502775.1 Hippodamia convergens
TTTCTGATTATTTTCACTGGCGAGTTATTACGCGTTATCCGGGCGTATTCAACCTCTCCGAGGCGACCTGCATTTCGACCCGGATATAGGGTTAATGTGGAAAGCCTCGACGGGAGAAATGAATATACGCGGGGATCCATGCTTTAAGTGCCACATGGGATGGAGTTCGGACTGCCATCACTAGGTGTCGCTTCGGTTATTTAATTCTCCGAAGTGCTCACCAGAATGGTTTATAGTTTCGTGACTTCACAGTGTTCGTTGTCGAGTTGGAGAATTATGTTGCACTGATGAGGGGTAACAACCCCGAAACCGGTATGCATCTATTCCCTTCTCGGCGACGACGCTATTTCCTGTGGTTTACTTTCAGCATGGATCTCCGCTAGTCCACGATCGCAGTTCGGAAATTAATTTTTCCGAATTGTGACCGTTTTCTTCTTGCATTTGCCATGGTATGCTTATCCGTAAAGCGTGAAACTTTTTTCTGATTATTTTCACTGGCGAGTTATTACGCGTTATCCGGGCGTATTCAACCTCTCCGAGGCGACCTGCATTTCGACCCGGATATAGGGTTAATGTGGAAAGCCTCGACGGGAGAAATGAATATACGCGGGGATCCATGCTTTAAGTGCCACATGGGATGGAGTTCGGACTGCCATCACTAGGTGTCGCTTCGGTTATTTAATTCTCCGAAGTGCTCACCAGAATGGTTTATAGTTTCGTGACTTCACAGTGTTCGTTGTCGAGTTGGAGAATTATGTTGCACTGATGAGGGGTAACAACCCCGAAACCGGTATGCATCTATTCCCTTCTCGGCGACGACGCTATTTCCTGTGGTTTACTTTCAGCATGGATCTCCGCTAGTCCACGATCGCAGTTCGGAAATTAATTTTTCCGAATTGTGACCGTTTTCTTCTTGCATTTGCCATGGTATGCTTATCCGTAAAGCGTGAAACTTTTTTCTGATTATTTTCACTGGCGAGTTATTACGCGTTATCCGGGCGTATTCAACCTCTCCGAGGCGACCTGCATTTCGACCCGGATATAGGGTTAATGTGGAAAGCCTCGACGGGAGAAATGAATATACGCGGGGATCCATGCTTTAAGTGCCACATGGGATGGAGTTCGGACTGCCATCACTAGGTGTCGCTTCGGTTATTTAATTCTCCGAAGTGCTCACCAGAATGGTTTATAGTTTCGTGACTTCACAGTGTTCGTTGTCGAGTTGGAGAATTATGTTGCACTGATGAGGGGTAACAACCCCGAAACCGGTATGCATCTATTCCCTTCTCGGCGACGACGCTATTTCCTGTGGTTTACTTTCAGCATGGATCTCCGCTAGTCCACGATCGCAGTTCGGAAATTAATTTTTCCGAATTGTGACCGTTTTCTTCTTGCATACAAAGAATGTTATGATACCCCGTTCTTTTTTTACCTCAGCTTAGGTACTTTTTATTTCAACATTTATTGTATTATTTTAGCTCTCTTTTTCATAAGAATATATATATATATATATATATATATATATATATATATATATATATATATATATATGGAAAAGATTTAACGGACATAACCCTCTGAAACGAAAATGAACCGTAGACAGCTGTTTCGGGCTTTCGGCCCTCATCAGTACGGTGAAAAGTTGGAAATTGAAATCACATAACGGAGTCAACACAAGGGAGCCAGCCGCACATTTGCGATTTCGGTTGGAAGACCCTGCATTCCAGGGAATGCAATTTCCAATTTTACACCGTACTGATGAGGGCCGAAAGCCCGAAACAGCTGTCTACGGTTCATTTTCGTTTCAGAGGGTTATGTCCGTTAAATCTTTTCCATGTACTTCACCGATCCCTCATTATTTATCCTTACATTATATATATATATATATATATATATATATATATATATATATATATATATATATATATATATATATATATATTCTCATACTTAGTCCATTTTCTCGTTCATCGTTGTATACTACCACTGCTATTCCAAGGCTTGTTGAATGAGAAATTCAGCAACTTTGTTAACTTATTTGGTGTTGGGTTGCTGGCCCAACGCCCAAACCTACATTTTTGGAGGAGCTAGAAATTTTGCTGTTCGATTTCGAAAATTGTCAAAATGACCTCAATTCATCATCTTCCTTCCCTAATTGAGAACCTCTTTAACTATTGGAGTTGTTACCGGTTTGCAGTCTAACATACCGTATCTTTCAAAAATTTTCTTGGTACATGCGAAGATTGATTCACTTGAATAGTACCGTTCTCTTCTTTCTGGATTTGGAGCCAAAGGAAGTAGGATGCCGGTTTTACCGTTATTTCGAATTCTGCTTGTAAACTCTTCAAAAATTCATTCTTCATGATATCATTGCTGCAAGCTAGTAGTCCATCATCAACATACAGAGCTAACAGTAGTATGTCAGCTCTTTGTTTTTTTTATAAATAGCCATGTTTCAACCCATAAAAACTTCGTTGCAGTTTACAAACCATGCCACTTGTATCTTCGAAACCTTCAGGTTGTTTCATGTACACTTCTCCTAATTCACCATAGAGAAAAGCAGTACATACATCAAACTCTGTGAGAGACATATTGGCATCTATGCTTAAAAGTAACCTTATTGTTCCTCCTTTTGCCACTGGACTATAGGTTTGATCATAATCAATCCCTTTCTTCTGAGAGTATCCTTTTATAACCAATCTTGCTTTGTATTTTTCAACGGAGCCATCAGCATTTGACTTGAGCTTGAATACCCATTTGCAAGGAATTGTCTTTTTTCTAGGTGGTAATTCTTTCAAAATCCAAGTATTACTTTCCTTCAAAGATTGTAACTCCTGCTTCATAGCTGAAATCCAGTGTTCTTTTTCATTACCAGTTATGGCATCCATGGAATTTAAAGGTTCATTCGAGTCACATATTTCTGCAGCCACTGTCATAACAAAGTCATCAAAACGCGATGGCTTCCTAATGTTATTTCTGTCTCGTAACTCCTGTCTCATGTCTTCAGTACTCTGCTCACTTCCTTCAACTATTTCATCGGGTATCACTCTTTCTTCCAGATTTTGACTATCTCCTTCAATTGACCCTTGATCTTGTTCAGCGTCAAAATTTGATGATTCCAGATAATTTTCACCATTTTCAACAACTTTGAAGTAATCAAAACTAATTGAATTTGATTTTCACTGTGTTGAGTAGTTACTACTGGCAAAATTTCACATTCATCAATTATGACATCCCTCGATCTTACTAGTCTCTTTTGTTCTATAGACCATATTCGATAATCATCATCATTTTCATAGCCCATAAGAATACCTTTAGTAGCTTTCTTTTCCATTTTCTTCCGATGCATCCTAGGAACATGAACATAGCAATTACCACCTATGATTCTCAAATAACTCAATTTTGGTTTCTTCTTGAACCATATTTCATAGGGAGATATTCCTTCAACACTTGATTTACTGGTGCCATTCAGAATATATGTTGCTGTGTTGACTAATTCTGCCCAAAAACTCTGATCGAAAAAATTCCTTCTCTAGCATGCATTAAAGCTCTTGCTGTTTCAACAATTCAACAATATTTTTCTCTTTCTGGTGTATATGGCATGATGAGTCTGTGCCTTATTCCATAATGCTTAAGCGTGTTTTTCTGACTCTAATATTGCGAACTCACCACCATTATCTGATAAAATTTCTTTCATGCCATAACGTGCAGCTTTAATTTTCTCTAGGACAATTTTCAAATTATCTATCACTTCTGATTTGTGTTTCATGAAATATATAAAACAATCCTACTATGATCATACTTGAATAAAACAGAATAACGATAGCCGGATTTTTATGGATCAAATGGACCACATACATGTGTATGTAAAAGTTCACCAGGTGCATTGGCTCGACATCTAATACCAAATTTGAGTACATGAGCTTTTCCATAGAGACAACCTTCACATATTTCACTATCGAGTTTCACATCAAATTTCAGTTCCCTTTTAAGTATTGTTTTGACATATATCTTATTTTGATGTCCAAATCTTTTGTGATATAACTGTAGAACATTATCATTTTGAACTCAACTAATTTCTTTTGTATTTTCTGGCTTTAAAGATTTGATTTTAAGTTTATACAATCCTCCTGAACAATTTCTGGATCCAACAACTTTAAACAACACTCTTCTGTTGTTGAAACAAATTCACTGTCTGGATTTTTATCTCGTGCTGACAATGTTGAGAACAAGTTTTTCTTGATACTTGGTACATACATAGAACTATTAAATATAGAATTTGAGCGTTGTGATAAAAAGTATGCAAAAGTGAATCCTCCGAACTAGCGCCCGCTGGCGCTATGCGCATGCGTCGTGAACTTTTGTGGCAATGAGAAGGGGCCTGTCATTGTGTTACCATGGCTACTATATGTGGCATAATACAAATAACAGATTTTCTTCAGTTGAATTATTTCTTATTGCTGACATCCACAAGGAATTGAACTGGATTAGTTTATCTTGGTTTTAATCGAGTTCATTCCGGTACTTAAATTCTATTTGAGATCACCAAGTAAGTAAAAGAAATTGAATTAGTAATATTCTTGACGAATTCCTGAAAATTTTGATTTCACTTCGTTTCTATATGGGTAATACAATACGATGTTTTGTATGCAATAAAACAAACACACCGATGTGATTCTTCATTGGTAAGTTAGCGCTTTCTGAATTCCTTAAAACTAATTCAATAATTTTTCAGGTTTCCTAAAGATTCCACTAATGGTGAATGAAAAAAGTTTTGTTTCAATGCAGTGCATATTGTCAGAGAAGAAGATGATGTGTCAAAAACTTTGATTTGCACCAAGGGTTTATTATTAATATTTTGACCTGGCTGGAATTTGGAACTAAATCACGGACCAAAACAATACAGATTGATCGAAATTTTCAAATAACTCTCAAATATATTCATAGTTTTATGATATGCACTGATCGCTCTCTATCACCTGAACCCCACCTTTCCCTTTTTTTGTCTTTGTCAATTCATTCATAGTGAACTTCTTGAAACTCAAATATGTGAAGGCAGAAGTTTCTCTAGATAGATACAATTGTTAATTTTTTATGGTTTCTTCAACATGGAGCACGGGAAAAGTATTTGTGGTCAAAACATAGAAGTGTTTTATTCATGAATTTTAGATTAAAATATAACAGACCCTAAAAAGTGAGCACAGCAGATAACAAATATTTATTGAAAATTACTTGATCAAATAAATGGGACAAGTATCAAGTATGTATACTTTTATGTATAGATGTTACAATTTTATTGATAGTTATTGGACGATAATTCGAAATGAATGCAAAGTCCTCTTTCAAATTCTATTCATACATAACAATCAAAACCTAATATGTTTCTACAAGATCCAGATCAAAACATACGAGGTATTCATAAAATTAACTCATTACATGCTCAAGAGATATGTCAGTACATATTGACCACTCTAGGACAAGGTTTTCACAAACTTGTTTTTACTGTAATGCACTAGTTAGTTTTTCTTCTTTGTAACACACCCTATTGGCCGAATAACACATTCAAGTTCACATGAACACATTCAGTCAATCTATATTGCCTCTCGTTATACAATTGGTACACATATGGTACATCCATTCTCCCTGATTTCATATGTTCATCAACCAGACATAAGTACATTCAATAAGCTCTCCTGATATCAAGTTAATGAATTATTTATACTACCATTTATTTCATTACCACCACCATGAACTGCTATAATCCAGTGAACGTAATATCATCATGTGGTATCCACAATCTGAAATTATGAAAAAGTTTGGATGAATAAAAGTATTAAGACAAACACAGTTTAAAGTATTTGTTGAGGACAGATTTGATAGATTTCAAACATATTCAGTGAAACGAGATGAAATGTAGAAATATTCCTAAGTGCAGCAGTTCGAATTTCTAGTTTAAAAGCAACTTGAACATTAACTTCCTCTTCTGGTCATATCGCCACATCATATTTGCTGTTCACAACTCATGATTTTCGAAAAAGCAACTAAAAATTGAAATTGAAAGATAAACTACTAACGTGGTTTTTCTGGTGCCAATATTTTTCCATGTACATCCTTTCAAGTTTTTCATTCAGATTGTTCACTCCAACCTTTTCGTAATTATGTAATTTCAAGCATCTGGTAGTTCATATATGAACATAACATAATAGGTAGCACTAACCATCATATTAGAATATATATTTCCAATTGAATATTACTAAAAAGTTCGTTATCAAAGACCTATTATGTGTAATAAGTCAAAGTTCGTTATTAACCTTCATAACTTAACCTAAAATCGACGTACGTGAAACCGCTGTCAATTCCAAATTACCCCTACTTTCGTTGAAATCCTACTCCGTGACATTTCCCCTTATTCGCGCATGCGCACTTAGTATCGCGGGAGCTAGACGCAGCTCACTCGAAGCTTCACCAATTATTTCAAGGATCAAATTATAGGTATAGAATTATGTGGGTACATACCACACTTCAGTCAGAGGAAAGACTTGCATTCTACCATTCACGTATGTTTTAACTCTAATTGTACCTCTTCCTGATGCTGGTACCGACATTTGCTGTAGTTATTTGGTGATGATTGTTAAATGGTAAATAGCTCTCAAACACATTATTTTGGTTGGTAATGTGATTTGTTGCGCCATTATCAACATACCAGTTTTCTTCATCATTTTAACAAAACAACACAACATTTGAAACGGCTAATAATGAAACATTGTTCCTCGCATCACTTGCTCTATTAGTTTTGTCAGGTTTTGGTGGCTTTCCATCTGCCTTCCATTTAAGACATTGTCTTATTTTGTGTCTTCGTGACTTACAGATTATTGAGCTTCTTTTGTTTGCTGTATACAAAACTTCCTGTTTAGTCTCACTTCTGCTTGACACCGCTTTTTCATAAGCACACAATTGATTTGTCAAATTATCTATTGTTCTATTTTTGTTGGACATGAGCATCCAACTTGACTTGAACGAGAAGAATTCAGAAGGTAGAGTTTATAATGTTTTACGGATGAGTAAAATTTCAGGTAAATCGCACTTACACTTATTTCCAGCAATCATTTTGTCCTTCGGAATATGTTTCTGAAGATTATCCCAAAGATTATTTAGTTTTGAAGTATATGTAGCTATATCATCATTTAATTGTTTTACGTAGCCAAAGAATTGCATGCATAGGTCATATGTCTTGTCCTCGACATTGCCATCATAAAGTCTGAGCAACTCAAGACAAACTTCTCTAGCGGATGTGAAACGCATTTTCTTTTTCTTGAGTTTCTTTTGTCATATTTAGAGTCAAAACTAGTAAAGTATTACTAGTCGGCTTGATTAAAATCGGATAAATCTTTCTCATACTTGCTTTTCTCAACACTTGTAGCAACTTCCGTTAAGGGTTTAGGGGCTTCCAGTTTTCCTTCAATAACTTCCAGAGCACCTTTAATTCCTCTCAACAAAATGCACAGTTTATATTTCCAGGTTGACCAGTTTGACTTTTCCTCAAGCAAACCAATTTGTACTTTACTGGCATCCATCTTCTTAGTTCCACTCTCTCGCAATTTATGAATATCTTTACTTCAATTCTATTTTTTCAACCGCGCTCTGATCCATGTTGGAGTTGATTTTATTCAGAATGAAGAGAATAAAAACTTTAACATTCATATTCATTTTTGAAACATAGATGAATTCAAAATAGTAATCATCGAAATGAATACCATTTTCAATTCCCAGGCTCAGAGATCTTTTATCATGAGGTTGGAGAAATGATATTAGATTTTGTCACTGGGATGAGAGAAACTAGCAAGCGGGCCCTGAATAGAACCACTGCTAAAATCTCATTCAGTGAAAGAGGAAGTACAGATTTCTTTTTTGCATTTGATTGGAGATGTGAAACTTCATTTTGACGCAATTGGATGTCACCACCTTAGTACTTTGTAATATTATACTCATTACTTCACAACCAATTGCTATAAATTCTGAAGTTTTTTATGAAGATTTTGTCCTGAGATGTGCGGGATACTGATGAGGCCCAACAAGGCCGAAACCGGTATATCTCTCATCTCAGTGACAAAATCTAATATCATTTCTCCAACCTCATGATAAAAGATCTCTGAGCCTGGAATTGAAAATGGTATTCATTTCGATGATTACTATTTTGAATTCATCTATGTTTCAAAAATGTTCTCGTAAAGGCAAAGAATTTTTTTTTTCTTAAAAATTCATATTCATAAATTGATTGACACTTGCAAATGTATATTGATCTTCTTCTTCTTCTTCTTATCTTTTCTTAATGTGCTAGGCTAACGCCATCTACACATCAAACATCTTGGGTTCCAATCTCCTTTGTTTGGGTTTCTTGAGGTTTGTTGTTGAATCATTTATTTAAAAATAGTGTAGGTTTTCTTCTTGTATTTTCGGAGGGTTCACCATTACAGGGGTTTAAGGATGGGGTATATCGTGTTTAACATCACGAACATAAATTCTAAACATACATTTCACATGCAAACTAAAGGTTGCCTAGTCCTATAATTTGGTGGAGCAGCAGTGATTGGACCACAATCTATTAATGACAGTGATGTTACCTCTGGGGAGATCAATACCGTGAAACCATGTTGCGCTTTGCATTTGTGTAGGATGCGAATATGCGACCTTTCTTATGTGTGCTCCATCCTCCTTTCCATTTTTCCCAAATTTTATATTTGAAATGTGGCCAATAGTCTCTGTGTCCGCTTTAATCTCAAGAGGGATTGTTTTGTTTGGACCTAATTTAGCGAGTTTGTCTGCTTTTTCGTTCCCTTCGATATTCGTATGACTTGGGACCCAAATAAGTTTGATTGAGAATCCTGTTTCTGTTAAATACTGTAAGTTCGATCGGACGGAGAGAGATATGTGATCGTTGCGAGCTGAGAGTGTCCAGTTTGAGATTTTTTCTAGTGCGCTTTTTGAGTCGGAGATGATGATGCTCTTTTTAAAATTCTTTTTCCTGATCTCTCTTATTGCAACTAGAATTGCGAACATTTCAGCTGAGCAGATTGTGAAGCTGTCTAGAGTCTTTCCGCGATCGAGATGCCTTCGGGACTATAAACTCTTATGCCTGTTAGGTTGGATGATTTTGAGGCGTCGGTGAATATCGGAGTATAACCGGCACATGATTTTGGATATGCCTCGATGAATGCCCTGGAGTTGTCGCAAATCGATTTTGGTAAGCCAAGGGAACAGTATTTCATGAGCTGTGTATGAGTTAGCAAATCGTGAGTGTAACATGGTAATTGGTATGCTGAATATATATCCTTTGCATCGTTGATCAGGCTCAAAGCTTCGATTATAGGTGGGGGATTACCCGGAAATGGCCAATGTTATGAAGTTAATATTTTTTGGAATATTGGGTTATTTGATATTCTTAGCAGTTTTGTGAGGAATTTTTGTTGCTAACCAGGTTCTTCGAAATTTAAGTGGGAGTTCTCGAGTTTCAGCCAATATTGTAGGAATGGGGGTAGATTTCGTGTATTCCATGGCGATACGTAAAGCAGCGTACTGAATTCGGTCCATCTTTAGCAACAATTGTTTCGGACAATTGCCATATAGTAGGCTTCCGTAGTCCAGATAAGGGCGGACCGACGACCTATATAGGAGTAACAGTGTCTCTGGGTGGGAACCCCACCATGTTCTACATAGGGATTTCATCACGTTGAGACTTCGAAATGCATTAGAGTTCATTCTTTGTATTTGTTGGTTCCATTTGAGGTTTTGATGAATTGTAACTCCCAGATATTTCGTCGATTCCGCCCATGGTATATTTTTTCCGCAGAGTTTGAGAGGAGAGATGTTATTTAATTGGGCAATTGATTTTTCAGGAAATAGGTTGAGAAGTTTAGTGCTAGCCCATCGTTCAATTGACGCTAAAACATTCGACATTTTCAGATATCAGGTGCCGATATCATCAAAGTGGTGTCATCGGCGTATTTTAGTATTGTTATTTCCGGTATATTTATGTAGTTGTGAATATCCCTCACGAAGTTGTTGAATAAAACAGGACTGCTGGGGGAGCCTGGTATTATTCCTAAATTTGAGATATTGGGATCTAATAACTCTATGCTTCGCGGATCTAGAACAAAAACTCTTCTGCCCAGGATCAAGGTTTTAAGCAGATTTATGATGTTTTGTGGAACCGCCATAGTTGTTAGAGACTCTTCTAGTAGTTGGAACTGAATTGAGTCATATCCAGGAAGTCAACTATAGATATTTCGTTACGGGAAAACGAGGAGGTCAAGAACGTAGTGAGGAATGTAAGTGCATCATTGATGGATTTGCCTTTACGGAATCCAAATTGTAGATCGAGTGGGTCGTTGAGTGACTCATATAATCTTTCAAGTCTGATTGCCAGGAAAGATTCGAGGATCTTTAAAATGCACAAGGTTAGTGCTATGGGCCTGTAACTAAGGGGGTTGTTAGGATTCTTGTTAAGTTTACAAATAGGCATAATTAAGGTGTCAGTGAGAGATGGGGCAATTAGGGGAGTTGACATCAGATTAGTGAGTATCTCGGTCAATGTTTGCTTAGCTTGAATAGTGAGAGGTTTAAGCATACTGTAGGACTGTAGGTGATGCCATCCATTCCTGGTGCAGAGTCACGTTTTGATTTTTGTCATGTAATTACTTCATCTAGGGTAAAAGGTGTAAAATGAGCTGGGGAATTATGGTGGACTGGGGAAGGTCGTTGTGAATTTATGTTCTGTATTGGACATAATCTTTCAAGGATTTCTTGTCCGCAAGTAGGGGATGAGACTGAGGTAGTTGGGGGTCTACATCCAGATTTGAATTTTTTAATATCCGACCAAAGCTTTTTGGTGTCGCGTAGGGATATTTTTTCGCAAAAGGATCTGAAGGAATCTTTTTTCGCTTGTCTGATTTTTCTCTTCGTGATGGCTTGGGTTTTGTTTGCTTCGAGATATTGCGTCATGGATGGGTTCCCTAAATAATTTCTGAAGGCCTCTGCTCTCTGTTTAACTAGTGAAGACAGCTCTTCGTTCCACCATGATTTCTTATATTTGGAGACGCGTGATGGGTGTTTTCTAGGAATGGTTTGAACAGCTGCTTCCAAAATTAGATCTTTGAATTCTTCTAACGTTCCAGGTGTACAGGATTCTAGGGCAGTGGTAACAACTGATTGGTATTAACCCAATCTGCCTTTTCGATGTTAAATTTTCGTGTAGAAAAAAGAGGGATTATGGGTGGTTGAAAGTTGGTTCCGATGTTGATTCTTATTGGAAGATGGTCGCTGTTTCCAGGGTCCATCATTGTTTCCCATGAAGCGTTTAATCTTATGTCATTGGAACATAGGGTTATATCAGGAGCACTGGTGTTTGTTCCTAGAGCTACTATTCTTGTGGATGATCCGTCGTTAAGAATGCAAATGTCGTTGTTCAATAGGAATTCTTCTAATGTTCTACCGTTGTAGGTACCCGATCCCCATCCGGGGGATTGAGCATTCAGATCTCCCGCAATGATGAATGGTGAAGAAACATTGGCTAGGAGATCGTCCCAGAACGAGTTGGACAGTCTAATGTTTGGAGGACAGTAGATGTTGATGATAGATATTTTGTGGTCGGTTATGTCGAAACCCTGTACTTGGACGTTGTCAGGTAGGGATAAGGAGTGAAATGAGATCTCATTGAAAATTAAATTTTTTCTTATCAGGGTGGCAATGCCTCCTCCTCTATTTAATCGATCTTGCCTTATTATGTTAAAATCTGTAATCCTGAAATTGTATGATTCATTGAGCCATGTCTCTGAAAGAATTATTATGCTAGGTAGGTTCTCTTGTATCAATGATCTAAGGTTATCTAAATTCGAAAATTATTATTATTATTATAATAAGAGCCGAGACTACGTCTTTGAGGCCCAGAAAAACAAATAAAAAAGATACAGATAGGTAGTAATTCAGAATCACTGAAGCATCCATTTATGCAAGAGATGAACGAAATTGGTCGAGTTTGTTTTTGAATGAGTTCACACTGGCCGCACCAACCACATCAGCAGGCAAACCGTTTCAGATGTGAAAAATTCTATAAACAAGGAAACTTTGCCGCTGAGCTGTTCTGAAGTGTTCCCTCTTCAGCTTGTACATATGCCCTCGCAAGTTGTTCGTGTTTCTGGTGAATAAAGATGTAAGGTTGACTCCCAATATGCCATTCATTGATCGGAAGCTAAATATTAGGTCACCTCTCATTCGGCGATCTTGAAAGGGTGTTAAACGGAATATCCGTAGTCTCTCCTCATACTCCGAGCGGCTGGAACTATAGGGAATGCGCGTAGCCCAACGTTGCACTGCTTCCAACTGTTCGATGTCTGCCTTGAGAACCGGACACCAGGCAGGACCAGCAAACTCAAGGACTGGTCTTATAATACTATGATTGGTAGGAAAATGAAGGATCATAGGTCTATTTCGCTCACTGTAAATGGCGTTTCATATGATGATCCTAAAGTAGTTGCGGAAATCTTTGTAGATTATTTCACCACAATCGCGGAGACTTCCATCAACGGTCATTTCAAGGGTTCATTATACTCCTCCTGTACCACTTCATCTATTATGAATACAAATTTCTTCTTTTATCCAGTTGTTGAACTGGAGGTGGTTGATGTTGTCAAATTACTGAAAAAAACAAAAGGTTCTGGAGTCGATTGCATTTCTGCGCGAATGTTGAAACTGATAATTAAAGAGATTAGTATTCATTTCGCACAGATCATAAACTTATCAGTAACCACTGGAGTATTTCCTCACCTCCTAAAGAAGGCCTGCGTTATTCCAGTCTACAAAAAAGATGACACGACTGATGTTTCGAATTATAGACCTATTGCTATCCTGAGTACCTTCTCCAAAGTATTCGAATAGATAATATATAGCAGAATGATGAAATATCTTGATAAGTTTCATATTCTTGATAGTGCCCAGCATGGCTTTAGATCTGGCCGCTCAACTCAGACTGGTGCGTTGAACTTTATTGAATTTGTCTATCAGCACCTAGATCGTGGTGCACATGTAGCTGCTCTGTTTTTTTGACTTATCACGAGCATTCGATAGTCTCTCGCATCAGTTCATTTTAGATAAGCTTTATAACTTGGGATTTAGGGGTATCTTCCATGATTGGATTCGGAGTTATCTGGAAAACAGGATCGCGTCTGTTCGAGTTGATGAATGTTTTTAAGAAAAAGAAAATTCTTTGCCTTTACGAAGGCACATCTAGAACATTTTTGAAACATAGATGAATTCAATCTATGTTTCAAAAATGTTCTCGATGTGCCTTCGTAAAGGCAAAGAATTTTCTTTTTCTTAAAAACATCAGGCTTCACAGTCACAAAAGAATTGGGCGTTTCCATCACTTTGAAAAACTAGCAAGCGGGCCCTGAATAGAGCCACTGCTAAAATCTCATTCAGTGAAAGAGGAAGTACAGATTTCTTTTTTTGCATTTGATTGGAGATGTGAAACTTCATTTTGACGCAATTGGATGTCACCACCTTAGTACTTTGTAATATTTTACTCATTACTTCACAACCAATTGCTATAAATTCTGAAGTTTTTTATGAAGATTTTGTCCAGAAGATGTGCGGGATACTGATGAGGCTCAACAAGGCCGAAACCGGTATATCTCTCATCTCAGTGACAAAATCTAATATCATTTCTCCAACCTCATGATAAAAGATCTCTGAGCCTGGGAATTGAAAATGGTATTCATTTCGATGATTACTATTTTGAATTCATCTATGTTTCAAAAATTGATGAATGTTGTTCGAGTGAGCGAAACTTGATATTGGTAGTGCCTCAGGGTTCTGTACTCGGGCCACTATTGTTTCTCCTATTTATAAATGACCTCCCTCCGCACTTGAAGAAAATTTTCGTCGAATTTTCCGATAAGTCACTACATCGTATAATAAGAATAATATTGTTCGCGGATGATTCCTCCATAGTAGTTTCAGCAGAGACGTTAGAGGAATTACGATATTTGTGTGAGCTCGTTACGCAATGTTTCGCTGAGTGGTGTCACAAAAATAGAATTATCATAAACATCAATAAAACGGAATGCATTCGCTTTAGTATATCTAGTTCCGTTGTTGACACATTTATTGTTCGGCATTTGGATTCGGTTATCACATCAAATGACCATGTTAAGTTTCTGGGCATACACATAGACAGATATCTGAACTGGCATTCGCATATTGATGCCCTTTGTAAAAAACTCAACGGCTCCTATTACACGTTAAGTAGAGTTAAGAGTTCGATTCCGTTGAATTGTCTGATTAACGTCTACTATTCTTTAATATATTGTCATCTTTCTCACAACATTCTGCTGTGGGGTAACTCTTCAGATGTTAATAGAGTTTTCATCATTCAAAAGCGAATAGTTCGTTTAATGTTCAATTTCCATCCGCGGTCCTCCACCCGCGGTCCAGACCCCTCTTTAAGGGTAATAATATTCTCACATTGGCCTCTTTATTCATTCTCAAATGCCTTATACAGGGTGTTTCACGAATGATTGTACAGGCTTTCAGGGTAGATGCAGGACATTTTGGTGATTCTTAATCAGTGTTAGAAATATGTCCTAACAAATGGGTGACTTTTCTGAAGCACAAAAGAAATATTTGAAAAATTTTTTCGATAAATTAACTCAAAAAATCGAATCATCTGAAGCGGGTATTCTGAAAAGAATCAATGAATTCGAAGAAAAATATAACAAGAAGATAGAGGAAAACGAGAAACGCATTGATGAATTGGAGTCTCAAAATGAAAATTTACGTGCAGAAATTAATAACTTGAGCAAAAAACTTAAAAAGAATAATCTTTTAGTACATGGACTTCATGTTAATGGTGACCCTCCTGAAGGATTGGCAAGGTCCATGTTAAATGAAATATTGCCGCCTGAGACGACTGCCGATATCAAGGATATATACAGACTGGGTATCTCTGAGAAAAGTCCTGCCGTGGTGGAATTTTGTGGCTTCAGTAGTAAATTATTGGCTTTACGGCAGGCTCATAAATTGAGGGGATCTGGTGTGTTTTTGTCTCCAGACTTGATGCCTGAAGAGAGGAGAAAACATAGAATATTGGTAACTCGTATGAAGGAAGCTAAGAAGGCGAAACGCATCGCAAAAATTTAGGGTCAAGTTTTGGTTCTGGATGGTACACAGTACACGGCTGATCAACTGGTGGATGGACTACCTATTCCTCTCGACAGCGCGGATAATTTGGATCCACCGAGCACTTCACTAAGATCTAGAAAGAGACTTGGGAATACTAAGTAAGAACCTCTTCAGATGGATGAATATTTAAATGATTTGGAGCGATCTGGTTTTGAAACGGTTATTGTTAAGGATGACAACAACATTCATCTCCACATTTCAAAACACTTAAAGAACAGCACAATGACCATCACATTGAAAAAGAATGAGGTAGGAAGGAAAGAATGGATCAGTACTGGACTTGTCAGGTCGATCAATGCAAAAAATGTGTTGTTCAGAAGATGGAATAAGGATCGTGGGAATAGTCAGTTAGAGAGTGCCTTTAAAAAAAAACCGGAATTGCCTACATTCTCTGATAAAGGAAGCAAAGATTAATTATATCCGTGAAAAGCTGAATAAGGATAGTTGTCCAAAAAATCTATGGAAAAATGTTAAGGAAATTATGGGAAAGGTTCAAAGAAGACCATTGATTCAATAGTTGATGAAAATAATAAATTGGCGAAACACAAAGAAGACATAGCTCATGCTTTCTCGGAATTTTTTGCTGGGATAGGAATTAAGCTCGCGGCTGATCTCGGGGAACCATCTACGAAGACACATCAAGAGACAAAGAGTGTAAATTCATTTGGTCTTGTGAAAACTAGTGCAGCCGAAGTTCGATCTGTCATACAAGGGTTGAAGAGTGGAGTGGCACCGGATGCGGACGGTCTGAAGGCTGATGTTCTTGAAAGGGTAGAAGATATAGTTTCGGAACCATTGTCAAAAATCTTTAATGTGTGTATTGAAAATAGCGAGTTCCCATCACATTTTGAAATAGCACTTGTGACACCTGTGTATAAATCTGGAGATGGGACCCAGCCATCCAATTATAGACCAATATCCGTCCTATCAGTATTTACTAAGGTTTTTGAAAAAATTTTGAAACAAGAAATCATGAAATATTTAGAAAAATATAAACTATTGTCAGAAAAACAGTACGGATTTAGACTCGGGAAATCTACTGAAGATGCAATGTCATATCTTGTGGGAAGAATATATGAAGCATTGGATGATGGGGTCCCTGCTCTGTGTATTTTTATAGATCTAACAAAAGCGTTCGATACGGTCTCCAATTCACTCCTGCTAGACACTCTTGAAAAGAAAGGTTTCAGAGGATTATCCTATAAATTATTGAAAAATTACTTATGTAATAAAATGCAAATTGTCGTGATGGATGGTGTATGGGGACCGAAGAGTATGGTTCGAATTGGGGTACTGCAGGGCACCGTTCTTGGTCCTGTACTTTTCATTGCGTATATTAATGATTTATTAAACTTACCAACTTGTGGGGAACTGGTGACATTTGCTGATGACTCTGCTATTTTATATAAGGATACATCTTGGGATACACTGAAAGAGAAAGTAGAAATGGATTTCCTTCAGATAATAACTTTTTTCAGATCAAAACTACTCACCTTGAATTTTAATAAAACTTTTTTTATGCCTTTTGCTAATCGTAGTCCTTGCCTCCCAGTATTCAATAGTTTAAGTTTCACCTTGAGTGGTAACAGTATTATAATAAATAGGGTCGAACATATAAAATATTTGGGAATTGAGATCGATTGCCACCTTCGATGGGACAAACATATGGCATTGTTGGCTAAAAAATTGCGATACTTCTTAGCTGTTTTCAAAATCTTCAGAGAAATATGTAACCTAGAACAATTTCGAACAGTATATTTTTCACTGGTTCAGTCCATATTAAATTACGGGATTTTAGTCTGGGGAGGTGTAGAAAATGTATGGCTGAAAAAAGTAGAAATATTACAGAAACGAATTCTAAAGTCAATGTTAGGCAAATGTCATACTTACCCATCGGATCAGCTTTATATGGAGAGCATGTTGTTTGATGTAAGGCAGCTATATTGTTGTAGAATATTGATCTACCAGTTTTGTGATAAAACTCGAACATGAATATGTAACAAGATACTCTGCATATAGTTTCCGACTTGCAAAGCCCAAGCGAACGGTTGGCCAAAGAAGTTTCACCTATTTAGCTGCTCGGACGTTCAATCAGATTCTCCTCGAAATGAAATGCACTAGAACATTGGCAGTGTTTCGGAATCAGATGAAAAAATGGATAAGTTCACAATCGCGGACATCCATAGCCAACATTATCGACTTGAAAAATAATCCTGCACTCTAGAGCGATTTTTATCGGGTTCCTCCTTTCATAGAGGTTTACGATGTGAATATCTTTTGTTTTTCACTTTTTCTGTTATGGATTAGATTAACGTACTATGACTGTTTAAGTTTTTGGCACTAAATTGTTCAAGATGGAATAGAAAAAGCCAAACACAAGGCTCGCCTTTTCTTGGCCTTTGGCATTTGTGTGTACTAATTGTATGTAGCTTTAATTGGGTCTTTTTTTTCCTTCATTCATTGTTCTAATCTAAAGAAATTATCCTATATTATGAAATTATTTTGAACTGAATAAAGGCTATTATTATTATTATTATTATATTAACAATATTCGTTTAAGAGATACAGGATGTTTTATATATTTTCACAGAAATTTTCAATTGGCATAACTCTTAAACGCCTGCGTGGATCTTCATGAAAATTTCAGGGAATGTGTAAGGGCCATTGGCAAATGTTCACACATAATGGCTTCCTGATAGCGCAGAACCGGACTGAGAAAATGATTTTCTTTATTCCACATCTTATAAAACACCCTGTACATCAAATTTTTGAAAAGCAAAATTATCCTCAGATTCTACAATAAATACTCTTTCAAACAAGCCTATCACGATCAATGGCACACTTCGCATCATCATATTATGAGCCATTGAATATTTGGAATTTTCAATTTATAGTAAACACGGACCAGTAAATCTCCGAATAATGTGTTAGTTCATATCGAATGAATTTAATTTAACAGTATCATGACTTAAGGCAGCGTTTCTCAACCTGTGGGGTGCACCCCATTAGGGGGCGCGAACATACCAAAGGGAAAAAATAAATATTATTTGAAAAAATTAATAACTGACTGAAATCAGACACAAACACACACACAAAACGAAATAAATTTAGACATCTTATTTACACTCTCGGAAAGAAATTCTTTCACACCCCTTCCTCTATCAATTTTCGTACGTGATTTGTTTTCGAAAAGTTCCTATTACTTTTTGACAGCTTTCATTAGCCTTTCTTTCTGGTACCATTATTATTTTAACATGTGAGAAGTCACATGCAGCTTGAATCGATCTATAGCTTCAGATATCATTTATTCTCAATGCTATGTGGAAGATCACAAAAGAAATTCGTTCATTCTGAATTCAATCCATTTCAAAATCTAAGGGGCTCCTGATAAAAATTTTGACGTTTCAGACCATTGTCAGGTAATTGTTGAAATAGAAAAGTGGTAGATTGTTGTGTTTTCATAAATTTTCAATACGAGATTTATCGAAATGCCATCATTCACGAATGCCGAATATACTGCTATGTTGATAGTTTATGGATTTTGTAAGTGCAATGGTCATGAAGCTGCTAGGGAATATCGAAGGCTATATCCGGATCGTCGAATTCCTAACCACCAAACATTCGAACATGTTAATCGGTCACTTCGTGAAACTGGACACTTTCCGTCAGTAAGTAAACGAGAAAGAGACAATTCGATGGTAAACAAATGAAGAGATAATAGAAGCTGTCCGAGAAAATCCCTCAACCAGCACTAGGCGTCTTGGTTTAGTTTTAGGTTAGCCACATTGTCAGGTCTGGCGAATTCTGCATCGTAAAAAGTGGCATCCATTTCATATACAATCCGTCCAAACCTTGGAGCCAGGCGATGAACTACCGAGGATGCGATTTTGCAGATGGATTTTGCGGAACCAACGAGCTATCTTCAGAACGCTTTTTACTGATGAAGTGACATTTACAAAAGATGGCATTTTGAATTTCCGCAATTCACATATTTGGTCCAGAGAAAATCCTAGAGGGACTAGGAAACGCAATTCTCAACATCGTTTTTCAGTAAATATTTGGTGTGGAATTTACAATAATCGCTTAATTGGACCATATATTCTTCCACACCGGCTGGATGGATCGACATATTTACAATTTTTAGTAGAGTCTTTGCCAGGGCTCTTGAATGATGGAAGCAATGTTCCAAGAAGAATGTACTTCCAACATGATGTAGCTCCAGCACATTTCACCCGTGAAATTGTAGCGCATTTGAATGCAGTTTATCCGGGACATTGGTTTGGTAGAGGGGAGGGACCTCATGACTGGCCTGCAAGATCCCCTGATCTTACATCCATGGATTATTTTCTTTGGGGACACTTGAAAAATGAAGTTTACTCCGAAGTAATCATAGACAGGGAACATTTGATTAATCGTATTCAAGCTGCATGTGAAGCTATACGAAACAGACCAGAAATTCTGAAAAAAACTGTAGCTCATTTGATAACACGAGCTAGAAAATGTTTAGAAGAAAAAGGGGGTATTTTCGAAAACAAGTTATAATTTTTTTCTTATTTATTGTCCATTTTTTTCAGTTCAACACAACATGTTCATAAGATACATTTCACTTTTTTTTCTTGAGTACATTTTATAATAGTACAATTAAATGTTCAATGTTAAATCAAGTTTTCGATTAAATTTAGTTTTTTTTAGAAATATTTGATGTTGCTGCCATGCATCCGTGTTTCACTTATTCGAAGAAAGAATTTTCAAAGTATAATAATTCGAAGATGAGTATGTCCCCGAAATCCATGTATTGGATGCAATAAGATGTTACTAAGGCTTTCAATCGATTTAATTATGAATCAATTCATTATTCGGAGATTTACAGGTCCGTGTTTACTATAAATTGAAAATTCCAAATATTCAATGGCTCATAATATGATGATGCGAAGTGTGCCATTGATCATGATAGACTTGTTTGAAAGAGTATTTATTGTAGAATCTGAGGATAATTTTGCTTTTCAAAAATTTGATGTACAGGGTGTTTTATGAAATGTGGAATAAAGAAAATTATTTTCTCAGTCCGGGCCTGCGCTATCAGGAAGCCATTATGTGTGAATATTTGCCGTTGGCCCATACACATTCCCTGAAATTTTCATGAAGATCCATGCGGGCGTTCAAGAGTTATGCCTATAGAAAATTTCTGTGAAAATACATAAAACATCCTGTATCTCTTAAACGAATATTGTTAGGACATATTTCTAACACTGATTGAGACTCACCAAAATGGCCTGCATCTGTCCTGAAAGCCTGTACAATCATTCGTGAAACACCCTGTATATGTGAAAGAAAATGAGGAAAGTATTGTTAAGATTTCTAATTTTCATACTCATGATGCCAGGAATAAGAATGAATTATATTTTCCCATTCATAAAACTACGAAGTTTGAAATGTCTCCACATTATCAGAGTATAAAGATTTTAATCATCTTCCACGATGCATTCAAAGTCTCCAAAAGACTAAATTTAAGAACATAGTCAAGAACTTTTTTTTGAGAGAATCTTTGAATTATCTATTCATTATATTGTGACTTGTCCTATACATGTAATAATATGTCTCACAGGATGAATAAATCATTATTATTATTATTATTATATGATACTGAATGTGAATATATATGAAGTTTTTTGTCGAGTAGTGAATGTTGATATTGAAGGAACCATCAGAAGGAGCAGGAGCTATTTGAGATTTGCGGGGCATTTAGAATGATTGTTGGCTTTTGAAATATGTGATGAGGAAGATAAGTTGTAGTTAATTAAAGCAAAAAGACTCTTTACTAATTCTGAACTTTTATTTTTTTAATTTGGTCTGATAGGAAATTTAAAATCTCGTCATATCTTGAGAAAGGTGGTATTGTTTGATTAGTTGAGGTGGAAGGTTGATGTTGGGAGTATTGATTTCTATCTATAATCGGTGATAATGGTAGTGTACAACTCAGGAGTTTCGAGTTGTGTTTGTTTAAGTCGTAACCGGGGGACGTGGGTATCTTTTTTTTGTGTAGATGAGTAAGAGGATGTGGGAGAATTTCTATTTTGCAAGAGCATTCTTCGGTTGTTCACCGATATTAGGCTAGCTTCGTTCTTTTGATTTGTTGATGGTAAACGCGCAAATAGTTGTGGTCTTAATTGTTCGGGAGTCGTGTTCTCATAGGGAGGGGATGTATTGTGTTTGTATGATTTTGGAATTAGTTTAACCGCCTCGAAGTATGATATGTTTTCCAGAGCTATAATGCTATTAATTTGTTTCTGTCGGGAGTATTCTGGGCAGGAGCGATCCGTGGACGCATGTTTTCCTTCGCAAAACACACATTTGGGGTTTGTTGGGTCTGGACATTCGGCCTCGTTGTGATTCTCTGCGCAATTTCTGCATCGTTTATTTTCGTTGGGGGTATGACAGTGGGTTTTTGTGTGTCCGTACCTTAACCAATTGTAACACTGAATGAGTGGACTTATGTAGAGTGAGACGTTTCTGATACATCCCCATAATGAAATTTTGTCTGGAAGGGTCTTTCTCTGAAATGTCAAGAGCCATGTTTGAGAAGGGACATGAGATATGATACCGTTGTTGGAAACGCGTCTATTCAATGGGCGAGCGTCTAGAATCTTTACCCTTGAGGTCTCACTTTCGATTATATCTTCAGCTGTAATTTCGGAACCTACATTTTTAAAATAGGGGAGGATGGGGGAAGTTCTCACGAAAACTTTCCACTATACACAAAAACTTTCATAATCTAACTCCTGAATCTCCAATCTATTGCGAATCTTATGACCACAAGAAAAAGGTTCAACCACGTATAACAATTAAGAAAAAACCAATAATTCTGAAAAATGCCTTTGTGCGGCATTTCCCCAAGTACTGGGTAATACCGCGCACCGATTTAAGAACTGAGAAACTGAAAAAAAATTATCGTTCAGGTGAAACCAAGTATATTATGAAAAAACAACTTTTCATGAATAGGTACAAAAAATATTATTGACCTTTAATCTGTCACGTAGAGTGGATTCTGGAATATTGAAAAAACGACCAACTTCTCGTATTTTTCGCCCAGATTGTATGGCAGTGATAGCTGCTTTGAGTTAATTTTCGGTCCATTTTGATTTTTCCGTTTTCCGGACATAAGATCGGGGCATTTTGAATTCTAAAAATACAAATTCTAAATATCGGTCAAAAAATCCACCCGAGGAAATAGGTACCGAGCAGCGCGGAATTACCCCGCTGAAGCTGCGCGTCATTCCCCCGATTTGAGTCAGCTAACTTAATTAATAACTGACAGTAAATGACGAATGAAAATTAATTGTTCTTTCGCAATAAATAATTCACACATGTGGAGGAAATTACTCATGCAATACATTTATTGAAAATTTAATAATAAAAGCACTTACCGATATTTCAAGTTCTGTGTAAAATTACATCAGAGTGACGTAAAACAAACAATCGGCTGCCTTGTCTAAACGGACACTACGAATGCCGTTAAATTGCGAGCGGATGTTATGCAGGCAAATACGAGATGGCACGCTGTATTCAAATTTTGAATTTTTTTTACTGAGTTGCAAAATATCGATGCGCAGAATTCCCCCGTCTTCTCCTACCCCTGCTGGTAATCATACGTAGAGGAATGAAAACGTCTATGTTAGGATCTTTAGAGAACGGGTTTTCAGTAAGGAAGTTGTTTGCTCTGTCTGGGTCATCAAACATTATTGATATTCTTCTTTTTCCTTTATTTGAGATATCTTTGATACCTTTTATATTCATGGATGCAAGCTTCTTTGCTAAATTCATTGGGTGAATATTACCTATATTATGAGTAGATTTTGATTTCAGTATGACAATATATATATATATATATATATATATATATATATATATATATATATATATAAAAGTAGAATATTATCAGGATGTTCGATCAAGGAAACTCAGTTATACACTTTTATATTATCCTAGCTTTCGGTAAATGTTGTTACCTTTTTCAAGGATATATACTGTGATTTTCTTCCTTCTGGGCAGTCTGAAGATAAAAAACCAAACATTCAGCAAGAAATAGTTGAAATATAAATACAGAACATGTATATATATATATATATATATATATATATATATATATATATATATATATATATATATATATTCTTATGAAAAAGAGAGCTAAAATAATACAATAAATGTTGAAACAAAAAGTACCTAAGCTGAGGTAAAAAAAGAACGGGGTATTATAACATTCTTCGTATGATACTATAGAATCATACGATACTATCATCACTAGTACCATACGATACTATACAGCCAGGGGAAAAAACCTCAGCCGTATGCGCATATTTAAGCTGTATCTTGGTATTTTTTGTTTTACTTTGTGTAGGTTGCGAGATTTTCATGGATAGATCGTCAACTGCGTCAATTTTATTGTGACTTAACTGGGATTTAAATTGAAATAATTTTTGTGATAATCGATATGCCTCGTTTATTATTTCTGGGTCGTCTACGAATGTAGATTGGATTTCTTCTAATTAATTTGATAATAACAATGTTTCTGATGAGGAACAATAACTGTCTGTTGATTTGTCATCCGTAAGCAAAATATTAGCGGTTTGCAATGATGTAGGTGATAAATATGAAATAAATCGCGGTGACAAAGGAGTAGGAGGGGGGTCTGAGGACCCCCCTGGCCGCTTATTCATTGAAATTGAGGTTACCTATATGTTCTTTTTATTTTTCTCAACAACTGAATGTATATGAAAGTGTTTACCTTTAGTTTTCATGTGTGTCACACAATTAGAGAAAGATTGGTTGGGTTAAATTGACTCGATAACTTAGATAATTAGTCAAAAAACCACTAACAACAAACCTCTCAGAACACCCTTACGAATGTCCCACGATCTCCGAATCCGATTTCGGAATTTTTAGAGCAGTATCTGAGGATCCAATATAACTTTATTAAAATGGTCTTCTTCAGTGCGAGTTCAAGTCTTCATGAAAATAAACTACCACTGTCGGTGAAATCCAAATAACAAATCAGTTCTTGTTCAAAGTGATAGAGACCATTCCATACAAGTGAATATTCTATGGTGTATGATTACATACTTTCACTAGCATAAGAAGCCATACAGAAGTCCGTCTATCTTGCACAGGAACAGAACACTATTGGCTTGTCTAAGTAGATAAGAATAAAATTTCTCGACCTCGACGTGAGATGGCACAAATGATTGAACGTTTGTTAAATTATTCAATTAAATTGCAGACAAATTATCAATATATATGTTAAATCAGTTTTTTATATTGTCATATTTCATATAGAAGATTAATAGCTTTAATTTCCTATTCCTGTTTTTAGGTAAGATAGTTCATTGTTATGTTTTATAAATCTTGTAATAATAAACCTGTTTTTAGAGACATACATCGAATTACAGTTATTATCTTCAATTCATACTCTGAAAGAAAAACCATCTTATAAATCGGAAATTTGCTCTCGAGTAAGATGTCAACTCGAGTTAAAATTCGACTGGAGAAATGTCAGCTGAATGAAAATGATTTGGTGACTATAATTACTTCAATACAACATCCCGATGAAACAGTATCCTATAGTTTTCCAACAAATGCTCAACCTCTCAATTTGCATCCGGAATTGGCAGAGATTTCGATAATAAGAAAGGCAGATACGAGTATGACCAAAAAAGGTCAATACAGAAATGTTACAGTACAATTACCAGACGCGGTTTCGACATTATATTTTGATGAAAATGGGAACTTCATATATAAAGATTTTTATCTGGAGGAGATTCAGCAAATGAATACAACTAATACATCATTTGCTGATTATACTCAACTAGAGATGATGAAAATAATCAAAGATCTTCGGAAAAACATTGAAAATAAAGAACAAGACCTAAGTACCATACAAAATTCGTTCATTCTGGAAAAATTTGAAGGCAAGAGTCAGAATGCAGATGGGTGGATTAGAAAATTTGAAAGCGAAGCAGAAAGATATCATATTGTCGAAGATGATAAATTAATTCAGATATTACGATTCTTTTTAGACAAAAGTGCATTAGACTGGTACAATGCAACTATGTATGATCTGACATTAGAAAGTTCATGGGGCGAGTGGAAAAATTCATTCGTCAGATCATTTCTGGATGACAGTTGGAATCCTTTAAGATACGCTCATTCATTTCGATACATCGCTGGTTCTTATGTGGAATATGCTTTGAAGAAAGAACGTTTATTGCTTCAGTCTGATCCCCAAATTCCGACTCAAACAAGAATAAATGTTATTGGGGTTGGTTTGCCGATTTCCATTCAAGAAAAGTTGATCAGATCACAAATCAAGACTAGAGAAGATTTGATATCTACGCTACGACGTTATGAACAAGGGCCACAGAAGAAGGAGAGAAGTTTACTGATATCTAATGTAGAAAAAAAGTATCAGCCAAGAGAAGAAAAGAAACCTTGTTCCATTTGTGCAAGTTTAGGAAAACCTGGTAGATATCATCCGATTGGTCTGTGTAGAAATAAGAAAGATGGTTTGAAAATGGGTGAGATATATTTTAATGAAAACTCAAATGATCATGAACTAGAAAATTCAAAAAACTCCGTTCAGTACCACTAATTCGTCTAAATGTTACCCTAAGTAATGAAAAAAATATTTTAGGAGTTTACGATACGGGCGCTTCAGCTACTATTATTAATCATAAAGTATTGAATAATATTCGACATACTTTGGAGGAAAATAATCAGATGTTGAAGACTGTTAGTGATACGTCAATTTTTAGGAAAAATTAATTTTATCATCAATACATTCCGAAATGTTCAGAATTGTTGAATCCTCTACATAATTTGTTGAGAAATAACGTATCATTTAATTGGAATGACGAGTGTGAGGAAACTTTTCAAGAGTTGAAAAATTACTTATGTTCTAGTCCAATTTTAGCAATTTATGATCCACAAAAAGAAACATACCTATATACAGATGCTTCAGGAATAGGAAAAGGAGCAATTTTGAAACAAAAACAAGATAATGGTCATATTCTCCCAGTTGCTTATTTTTCTAAGAAACTCAATGCAAGCCAACGAAAGAAAAAAGCAATATATTTAGAATGCATGGCGATAAAACAGGCAATACAGTCTGGAGACATTGGCTCCTTGGTACTCAGTTTACAGTTTATACTGATCATAAGCCACTGGAAAATTTGAAATTGAAATCCAGAACTGACGAAGAACTTGGTGAAATGGTATACTACTTATCGCAATACAATTTCACGATTAAATATTCACCTGGCTCTCCGAATCAGGAAGCAGATGCAGATCCTGTTCTAGAAAATTTCGATACAAATGATGATAAAAATTACTTTGTGAATTTGATTTCCATATCAGACATAAAAAAAGATCAAGAATTCAATATGAACAATTTTTTTAATTCAAAAAAGTATTATACAAAAAATTATATAATTTTTACAAATATTCGAAAAAATGAGCGCATTTTCATATCTCCAAATTTTGGAAAGGATTTAATAAAAAAAGTTCACACATCTTTAGGACATATTGGGGCCGACAAAATTGGTAAACACATTCGGCCACATTATTATTTTTATAATATGGACAAGGAAATTAAACTATTTTGCGATACTTGTGAGATTTGCAAGAAAACCAAGACCCGTAGAATGAAGAGAATAGGTCTATTATCTCAATTAGGTCCAGCTACAAAACCTCATAGTATTATGTCCATTGATACTGTTGGGGGTTTTGCTGGATATCACTCAGAGAAAAAATTCTTTCATTTATTAACTGATCATTTTTCTAGGTATGCATTCGCCTCTACTTCTAAGACTCAGAATTCCTCCGATTTTATTAAATTATTATCACCAATCGTAGAACATCATAAAATAGAAATATTGTTATCAGATCGTTACCCAGCATCGACTTCGTCTGAATATAAATCATTTCTTGATCGTCATGATATTACTTTATTGTTTACCGCGGTTGATTGCCCTTTATCTAATGGTCTAACAGAACGTTTAGGACAAACCCTAGTTAATCGATTGAGATGTAAATTGAATGATAATAATCAGTTGAAACCATGGACCAGTCTTTTTACACAATGTGTATCTGAATATAACAGAACAGTTCACAATGTCACAGAATTCACGCCAGAATATTTATTGTTAGGAAAATATTCATCTTTACTACCATCAGTTTTCAATAATCAGAATAATATAGAAACAGATAGGGAAATAGCTTTCCAAAATTCACAAAGATACCATGAGTTGAATAAATCTCGAGTAGACAATAATCGTAGAAATAAAATTTTGAACATAGGCGACCATGTTTATGTTGAAACTGGTAATAAATTAAATCGTAATAAGCTTGATGAAATCAGGAAAGACCCGTATACTATAAAAAACAGAATATCACAATCAATTTATGAACTGAATGTACCTAGGGTCCGATCCCAATCGCAATATTATCATATAAGTAAAATTGTACCTTGTGTAAATTTTACACTTAAGGAGGGGAGGTGTAAAAGTGAAAGTGAAACCCCACATTCCGTTGATGGGATCTGAGTGAACATGTTTCACTTTGACTTTTGTTAAATCAGTTTTTTATATTGTCATATTTCATATAGAAGATAAATATCTTTGATTTCCGATTCCTGTTTTTAGGTAAGATAGTTCATTGTTATGTTTTATGAATCTTATAATAATAAACCTGTTTTTAGAGACAGACATCGAATTACAGTTATTATCTTCAATTCATACTCTGAAAGAAAAACCATCTCATATATATATATATTGATCATTTTTTATTATGATCATAGAATCAAAATAAACTAATGCTCTAGAAAAATATCTCCAGCTTCAATATGACTTCAACATTTATATTCATAAATTGATTGTCCAAGATATTCCAACGATTCTAACATATACAGGGTCTTTCAAAAAGAGGTGATCATCTCTCTAGGATAGATAGAAAACTTGAAAATAATGGGGGTTTGTTCGGTCAAAAATTTTCGTAACGCCATCCGTATTCAAGATACAGGGCGTTGAAAAAAAAATATATACACTTTGTTTACGATTTTGCCGAAACTACTGGCAACGAATATGTTCTGGAAGCTGATATATCTGATGAATGTGTTTTGATGTCTGACTATCATAAAGGGCGCTAGTTACACGGTTCATACCAAGTTGTTTTGAACTTAACTTTTTTATATTAGATTCATTGAGCTGCATTTTGAGCGATATTGAACATCATTTAATTTTACACAAAAAAGGTACTCTTGATGAAACTCGATACTGTGCACCGTTTTTGGAATATTTTGATTTGAAAATTATTAAGCAATAACCGATGCTGGTATGAAGTATTGATAAAGTACTTAATTATTATTATTTTTAATTATTAGGCACGATGAAGCTCCACGCCACATTGATAGAAGGTGTCATAATCGGTTAAGTAAACAATTTTCCGAATAGATAAATTGGTAGAAGTGTAGAAGCTCCGATTCATTGGCCTCTTCGGTCATGCGATTTCAATCCATTGGATTACACAGTTTGGTCGTACCTTGGAGAAAAAATTTATGCAACAGGGGTAAATTCACCTCAAGAATTGAAGGACAAAATTCAATGTCACTTCAATGACGTCATAGCCGACTCCCAAGCGTTAAGAAGATTAATGGATTTTTTAGAAAAAAGGATAGATTGGTGTATTTGTGAAAACGAAGGACATTTTGAAAACCTACTCTAATTGAGTTTTTTTTATGTTTTCAGTCTTTTTTTAGATTTTTTTGTGATGTTTTTGTTCAATTAATACATTCATCATCACTTTATACCAGCATCGATTATAACTTCATAATTTTCAAATCAAAATATTCCGAAAACGGTGCACAGTATCAAGTTCAATCAGGAGTACCTTTTTGGTGTGAAATTAAATGTTGTTAAAGATCGCTCAAAATTTAGCTTAATAAATCTAATATCAAAAAAGTTATAATCAAAACAACTCTGTACGAACCGTGTAACTAGCGCCCTCTATGAGAGTCAGACATCAAAACACACTCATTAGATGTATCAACTTCCAAAACATATTCGTGTAAAATTTCATTACATTGTTGCCAGTAGTTTCGGTGAAATCGTAAAAAATGTGTATATTCTTTTCTTTTTCAACGCCTTGTTTTTTGAAAACGGATGGCGTTACCAAAATTTTCTACTGAACAAACCCCTAGTATTTTTAAGTTTTCTATCTTAGAGAGATGGTCACCTCTTCTTGAAACACTCTGTATAAACTACTGAAAAACACTTGTCCTCCAGATGTTGAATCGAATCTTGAAGACATTGACCGACGGAACTCCAACAACATGTGGTGTGAGCTGATTCAAACAAGAAAACACTCGATTGCTGAGAAAGTGTTGACGGGTTCTCGAATGGATGTCTCCCGCAAAAGTTTCAAATCATGCCCCCTGAGATGGTTGGTGTTCAACTTAAAGGAATGAAACATATCGAAGCCGAAAAAACCTCTTAAAGCTTAAAACGTCACAATTATGTCTCCGCGAAGCTTGCGATCTCCTAATTGTCGAGACGCATAATATCCAAGCGATCCTGGTAGGTGAGGCTTCGCTCTCCATATGGCAAACGTGTGACCCGCCGCTGCAGAGACTCGAGCATTTGGGCATCCTGTTGAAGCCAAGAATGCCAGACAGGTCCAGCAAACTCCAGAATTCGGCGGATGTATACCTCGTACAGTGCAGGTACGGTATCTGGATGGCTGCCTTTAATTTATTGCTGGATCATATAAAGCCGTTGTTTTGCTTTATTGCAGATATTTATGAACTGAGGTCTCCAAGGCAGATCACTGTTCACAAGAACACCCAGATCGAGATGGCTCATACAGCCATCCAAGGTAACACCATCAATAAAGTAAGTCTCGAATTGTTGTTGCCCAGATACAAGACACGACACTTGGATACATTCAAAGGTGGCAACCAATAAGGGCACCACCTCACCAACAAATCCAGATCACCCTGGAGCGAATTATGCCAGTCCGACCTGTTGTAGAGTTTGATATCATCTGCCAAAGTTGCGGAAGAAGAGCTCAATATTTGTGGTAGATCAGACGCATACAGAATTAAGAGGACAGGATTGATCCCTGCGGTATACCACTCAGCACAGGCTTCACAAGGGACGTCATGTCTCCGGCCGTGACAGAAAAGGAACGACCCGATAGGAACGAATCAATGAACCGAAGTAGAGATCTCATCATCATCATCATTCAGCTCTCTGCGTCCACTGCTGGACATAAGCCTCCCCCATTTCTGCCCATTCTTTCCTGTCCTGAGCTCTCTGCATCCAGTTGCCTGCACACCTCTTCAGATCGTCCGTCCAACGTGTGGGAGGTCTTCTCCTGCTTCTTTTATCCAAGCGCGGTCTCCACTCGAGCAGCCTCTTCGTCCATCTCCCGTCCGTCATTCGTGCCACATGTCCAGCCCACTTCCACTTGAGTTTGCGAATTTGGACAACTACATCTGTGACGCCAGTTCTTCTCCGAAGATCTTCATTTCTTATATGATCTCGCAATGATACCCCGAGCATGGACCTTTCCATCTTGCGCTGTGTTACCACAAGTTTGTTAGCACTTGCTGTGGTTAGTGTTAAGGTTTCAGCTCCATATGTCATAACCGGCAACACGCATTGATTAAACACCTTCCTCTTCAAACATTGCGGAACGTCACTTTTAAACACGTCCGAAAGCTTTCCATAGGCTGCCCACGATAGTGTAACTCTTCTTTTCATTTCGCACGTTTGATTGTCTCTTGAGATTTGGACCTCATGACCTAGATAATTATATTTTTTTACCCAAGCTACTTCCTCATCACCAATGAAAATTTGCTCACTGGGAACTAAATTTGTCATATATTTCGTTTTTGAGATATTCATTTTTAGTCCTATGTCAGTACACGCCTTCTGTAGTTCCCGTAACATGTCTTGAATGTCCCCAAGATTATCTGCCAGCAAAACCAAATCATCCGCAAAACGTAGATTCGTTAATTTTCGACCGTCTATATTTAAGCCCCTGCTTTCCCAATTTAGTCTTTTGAAAGCATACTCCAAGACTGTTATAAAGAGTTTGGGCGATATCGTGTCTCCTTGTCTGACACCTCTGCCAATTTGAATGCGTTCGGTATTTTCATGGAGCTTTACCATTATTGTAGCATTTTTGTAGATACTGTAAATTAGCTTTGAGTATCTGTAATCAACCCGACATTCCTGTAATGCACTGAGGACCACCTTAGGTTCTACCGTATCGAAGGCCTTTAGAAAGTCTATAAAAGCAAGGACTAGTGGTCTATTGTATTCGATGCTTTTTTCAATCACCGTTTTTATGCTCTGCAAATGATCATTTGTTCCAAATTTAGCACGGATGTCCGCCTGCTCTTGAGGCTGATAGAAATCCAGTTTTTTCTCAAGTCTTGCTGTTATTATTTTTGTGAACAGTTTATAGAGGTGGCTCAGAAGGCTTATCGGTCTGTAGTTTTCCTTTCTTATGGAGTAGTATTACAATAGCATTGTGCCATTTGTCTGGTATTGTACTATTGTACAAGCACAGGTTAAATAGCACTCTGATTTTTTCTAGTAAACGCGGACCACCGATTTTTATTGTGTCTACAACTACATTGTCTTCTCCGGGAGCTTTGTTATTCTTTGTTCTCCTTAGCGCTAGCTTTATTTCGTCTATTGTGATACATGGCAATTCTTCTGAACCTTGGTTCACAACCCCTTTTTTGACTGTCACTATATCCGGTTCTGTGCTAGAGTTTGATGTATCTTCGTTTTGGCTTGTGTACAGCGTCTGGTAAAAGTCCTCAACTATTTTTTGGATTTCTTTTCTGTTAGTTGTTGTTATACCTTGTTTGGTCTTTAGTTTGATTATATGTTTTTTCCCGATTCCAAGTTTTCTTCTTATAACCTTCATACTTTTATTATCTTCGATCGTTTGTTGGATGCGATCCGTATTGAATGCTGTAATGTCACGTCTTATGGCTTTCGCCACCTTTTTATTCGCTTCTTTCAGCTCGTTGTTAGCAACTATTCCCTTACTTCTGAGATCTCTTCTTTCTTGGATCATTTGCCTTGTATTGTGGCTCAATTTTTCTTCTTTGTGTGTTTTTGGGCAGTATTTATTTTGGCTTTCCAGTATGGCACTGGTTAACATGTCATTGAGTGTGTTGACATCTTCGTTAGAATTCGCGTCACAGCCTGCCAATCTATCATCTATAGTGCGCTGGAATCCCTCTATATCTGCTGGTCTCTTCCAAGGTTTACTTGTTCTCTTCTCGACCATTCTGTGGCGTTCTTTATCGATATCAATAACTACTTTAGCCCGTACGAGTCTATGGTCGCTTCCAGTGGAGAACCTATTCAATACCGTCACGATGAGTTTTTTGTCCGTTATAATATAATCTATCTCGTTTTTTATGCGACCATCTGGGCTTTGCCATGTCCATCTTCTATTCAATCTTTTCTTGTAGAAGCTGTTCATCTGAAATAGGTTATTCTGTAGCAGATAGTCTAGCATTATTTCACCTCGCTCGTTTCTACCTGGTTGTCCGAAGTTGCCTAAAGGGGTTTCAGCGGTGTCCTGCTTCATTCCTATTTCAGCATTGAAATCTCCACATATAATCGTATATTGCGTTTGTTTGTCTGTGATAGCCGTTGTTATATCATCATAGAGACTGTCTACCTCTTCGTCATCACAGCTAGTCGTAGGTGCGTATATCTGTATGATCTTGATGTTGTATCTCGCGGTCAGCTTCAGAACAAGGCAAATCACTCTGGTAGAAATTTTCTTTAAGGAAACTATGTTTTCTTTGTGGCGCTTATGTATTAGGAATCCCGTTCCTCCAATTGACTTGTCCTCTTCACCCGCATAGTATAAGTTGTGTCCTGATTGTAGTGTGATGAGTTGTTCACCGCGCCTTCTGACCTCGCTGAGGCCTATAACATCCCACTTAATATTTTCAACTTCGCACTCAAGTTCGGTGAGCCGTTCCTGCGACAAAAGGGATCGTGTGTTGAACGTTGCGATGTGCAGTGTCCGGTTCGTACTGTTGTGCACCTTTCTATTTCTCAGATGTTTGTCCCCCCCAGAATCCATGGGACAGACTGATTGATTATCAGTGCGAGATTCCGGAGATATTCTCCTACTCGCCTGGGGTAATTAAGTTTTAGCAACTGACATTTCCATAGGGGGTATTTAGCCGTAAAACACCTCGCTGGCAAGACGTGTTGGTGAGTGTGTAGTTCAGCCGCCCAATCTGGAACAGACGCTGTCGGTAAGCCGCCCACTTTGGGTCAGACGCTGCCTGAAAGATTTCTAGTTTTGGTCCACCCCGAGTATTTGATTTCCTCGGTACCACCCATATCTGGGAGGCATCCCCCTATCCGCCACCTGGGGAGGCGCCCGATAGGGGACTAGCAACCCCCACGAAGTAGAGATCTACGAATGCCAAAATGTTCCAACTTATGAAGTAGTCTCCTTTTAGGCACTCGGTCAAATGCTCTTGCAAAGTCCAGATACAGTACATCTGTTGGTATCTTATCATCCAACGATTTAGCCTAATAGGCATGTCAGAAGATTGGTAATAATCGATCTTCCTGGAACGAATCCATGCTGCTACGCCGGTATTATGGACCGCTGCAATGCGAACTGGAGCACCTGTTTTGATATTATCCTCTCAAGAACCTGCCTGTACTACTAGACATTTGAGTAACGCAGATCTCACCATCTCGCTTAGTTTTCACTATTTTCAGTTTCCGAAACCACCGATAATTTCCTTTTTCATTTTATTTTACAGAAGTGATTTTCATAATACTCTTCTCTTCAATCTCAAGGTATTTATTCTTTCATCTTAAGCCTGAGGTCCATCGTCTCGGCACTTAAATTTCCGGCATATACACTGCGCCACAAGAGTTAGAGATATCGTATTCAATCGTTTCGAAAAGTATATAATCTTCGGGAAAATTGCTGTAAAATCATTTAAACCTCAATAACAACTTGAATCGATCCAATAAAAATCAGACATTTCATCAATCTGGTCGCCTTATTTCTTTGGATATGCTTCATGAATGTTCTTATTTTGAAATGGAATCAGTTTATCAACGGCTTCGATTTGAAACGAGTTTTCTGAAACTGCCAAGACATAAATTAACAAACGCTAGGCTAATTGGGTTATCAGAATGCTACAGGGTGACCTAACTGAGAGTGATAGTAAACGTTAATGAAACAGTTTGCATATACTTCGGTTTCAGGAATAATAGTAGATATGCAGCAAGAGTTCGGGCCCAATTTCGACCATTTTTACATGTAAATCTCCATAAGGAATTCTAAGGTCCATTCTGCAATTTTTGGTACCCTTTTGAAACCTCGTTCAAGGTCGTTCGGTAGGGACAGATCAGGGGCCGAGTGAGTGGGAAAATATTCAATACATGGATTGTGGTTAGACATGTCATTGTTTTTTTTTTCAAAATCTAATTACTTATTCCTCATTGTTCTAGTTATACTGAGTGTTTCATCAAATATAAAGTTCAATATATTTTGTTTCGATATACTCATATATTAGAGTTATGTATAGGTAGTATAAGTAGATATATTTATGGGAAAAAAATGAAAAAAAAATCGTAAAATTGTGTTTATTGAAATATTATATACAGGGTGATGCAGTTTCATAGGAAATAACTTTCTTGATATTTTTGTATAGTTCATTATCATTATATGAGGATGATATAATTGGTTTCAACATATCAAATTGTATGAATCTCAATTTGTTATATCATAAGAAACGCTCGAAATGAAAAACAAATTAATCACATTGTCAAATATTTTTCTAGGATTGAAGTCTTCTTGCTGAGTTCCTCATTTCCATTACTCTTTCTTTTAGGCAATTCATCCAACGAATAATGTCCCCAAGGTAATGTTTCGAATGTTCCAGACACTAAATATCTCTTATCATCTTCAGGACTCAGGGCTATCTTTTGTTGTGTTATTGAATAAACATTATGTTCCTTTGTTCTAATCAAATTCTGTGAAATAGTTTTATGTCTCCAGATTTTGTCAACTGATTTTTTAACACCCTTCGCCTTCTTCGTGATGCCATAATTCTGAACCATAGAGTCAATTTCATCGGAATCATATTCGTCCCTCTCCCATTGACATCTTTTTACATTTAATTCATCATCAGCTATCGAGTTCTTCACAACGTATAATTTCGATCTAAGACCTACATAATCGGTTATAGGAACACCATTGTTTTCGTCCTTCATCATTCCCAATACCTTCTTGTTCACGCGAGGTATATCAAAACAATTATCTTCAGAGTAATCGGATGTATCAAAGTATTTGTGACAATCTTGTTTCATTATTTTGTAAGGATCTTCAAACATCTCATAAATGAGCGAGTCGGTATCAGTATACAGTACGATACAGTTGTCACTGAAGGTATTTTTCATATAGTCATAGTGGAAATCATAAATTGTAGTTTTTGCCAAATCCAAAATGCTCATTCCAACATAAATCGGTTTATTCAGAAAAACTTCTAGTTTTCGGAGTTCCACAGCTACCAAATTCTCATTGAATATAACACAATTCTTAAATTCCGGTTTTGCAATATAAGCTTCAGCACCATAACGCCCAACCCATGTCGTCAGAAGATGTACATTAACTCTCTTTCTGATGTTTTCCATAGTTTTTCCTGTAACAATGAGAAAGTATGTATGAGTTTAACTTCTAAATGAGATATCATATTGAATAAAACTCACCAAAGACAGCATTATTCATCAACTTGAAGAGATTTTTCTCGAACTCATTCTTAGCTTCTTTCCTCAAGTTGGTATTTAGATCAATATAAGACTTAAGCCATGCCGACTGCTTGAATGTCAGAACTCGATGTATTTTTGTGAGAACCAATCCATTTCTCAAAGCCTGTTTCAGATTTCGGTAATGGATGATGTACTTCTTCTTCGGATGTAATGTAGCCATAAGTTTCGCATTTTGTTGAGAAGAATAACAGGGTGCTTGAGTTTTCGAATTATAATGTTCAGAACAGAACGGTAGATCTTTATGTTTGTCGTGTAATTCCCTAGGATATTCAAGATCAACTTCCAAAATATACCCCTGTGGACCATCATCAGGAATTTGAGTTACATCCATATTAGTATCAGCCCATTGAAAACTTCCGTATGGTAAATATTGTGACATTGCCCATCCATATTGATTATTAATATCGAAGTACATCAAGTAATTTTCAGGTTTAGTTAGATCATAATTAGGAAGGTACTTATTATTTGCATGAGCTAGTCGTTTACCACAAACTTGACTCAACCCTCCTCGTATTCCTCGTTCAACAAATAAAAACATATCAATATCCGTGAGAAGTTCCAAGTCCTGTTTTGTATGTTTCAACATTGCATCCCACGTATATCCTGGTAAGGTGAAATAGTGACCTGGATCTAAACCATAAGTTTCATGACAGCTTGTTCGAAATTTTTCAAAGACATCAGCCAACAAGAGAATATCAGTTTTCATGTAAAGATCTGAATATTCGCCCAGATTTTGACACCGAAATGTTTTCCACACAAGATGTGCTCTCTCATATCTTCTTCGTGGACACTTCTTACCCTCTAATTTATTATAGAATGCTTCAATCGGAGGTAAAGATGTTTCATAGAAACGATCTATAGAATCGATGTAATCATAGGGCATTACCCCCTTTTTTGTGAGAAGATTGAGATGTTCTTCAGTTTCCATGAGAAATTGTGACTTCAAGTTCGGAAACTCTTCTAAATATGAAGATAGTTGATCCAGTGAGGAAGCCATGAATCGAAAACTATCAACGAATCTGAAATTGATACAATATTCATTGTAGTGTTTAGTAAAGCTGATATATTTCTCTTTTGTAATAGGTAACAAATCGATTTTTCCTTCCATTCTCGTGGCTATATCTTCTATAACAAAATTAGCGTCATATCCACTCAGGTTGTGAAATACTACTGGAATCATGTGACTATCCTTGTAGTTGATATTACACCCCTCATGTGCTGCTCCGCGATAATTAGTTTCTGTTAAAAGGTGGTTGTGATCTCGCACTTTTTTATTCTCAGGTTTGAACATTTCTTCACACATATGACAGTGAGTAGCCTTCTGGAATTCAACTTCCTGTTTTAGCGTCATATCGATATCATAGGGACACAAGAAAACAGTCTCTACATCCTCGGCAAACTGATTCAACTCATCAGCAAACCATTTCATGCAATTCGGACCCCGATAGGAGCGGTAGAAACTCAAAGTGTCGTCATATGAACACTTTACATAGTATCCCACAGCTGCAGATTTGTGTTCTTGATAGTTGTTTTTGGTATTAGCCGGTTTCAGAATGCTCTCCAGATCTGCATAAATAATGAAAGGTACCTTCTCCTTGTTTTTATAATTCTTGAACTTGAGTGTATTGTTTCCTACTTCAGGCATTTTTATAGCTGCTTCATTCATGTTTCCACAATCCTCCGAATGATTTTTTAGTTTATCTTCTGATCGAAAATAACGCAGACATCTATCACATATAAACTTTTGGCCATGTTCTCTACTCAACTGACTGGAAACAAGTCGTGATAAATTTTTGATCCATACATAATGATATCTAACAGGAGTATCATCTTCCGTATAGCGATCTTGCACTAGAAGTAGGTTGACATGTCTTTCCATCTTGTTTTGAGTTAGGTAGGTTGGTAAAGTCATGAAATTTCTTTCTTTCTCCAGAACATAGACGTTGATCGATATCAGGTTTTGTTTTTCAAAGTTGGGTATCTGTTTCATTGTCATGGGGAACTGTATACCTTTCAACTTCAAAACTTTGGAATAATGGGGATATTTGGTAATTCGTTGAGGGTGTTTCTCAACAGGATACAGAGCAGAAATCACAGCCCATGCAAAACAAGCATCATCGTCATTTCTCACGTTAATGCAAGCCTCTTTACGTTTTATTTCAGGAGGAAGTTCTATGTATGAAGATCCAACTTGAGGGGTGAATTTATTTATATTAATTCCTAGATTTATCACATTCATCAAAGCCCATCCAGAATCCCTTTCTTGGAATTCCTCGAGGTCCTTCAAGAAAGGACCCAATACATTATTATTGAACCATTCAGTGATATTTGTATCTCGATATAACGGTGAATTTGAAGTTGTGAAGTATTTGTATTCCTTTTGAAGCTTGACCGCTTTCATGATACCAAACTCCCCACAAAAAACCATATTTACTTTGACAGCTTTATGGATTTTCAGAGTGTTTTGAATTCTACGTCGAAAAATGGATTCACAGTCCACCAAGAATTTCTTAGGATCCTTATGCTTCAAATTAGTAATCACTCCTGTTCTTATGCGTTTATCGAATGCTGATATAGAATCATTCCATTGCACTCTGTTCCAAGCTGTCTCATTTCTTCTTGAATATTCACCACCTTTCCGATGTCTCGATTTCAATTGTGATCGATAAGATTTAACATGATTCAATGTTGTCAATATTTTCTGTTTCTCTCCGATTGATTTAGTATTTCTAAGTCTTTTTGTCAAACGTCTGATGGCAATAGCACATTTTTTTAATTCTTCATCTGATGAAGAATTATCTGGAGAAATTCTGAAGTAGCAGAGGAGAGCTGCGATATTTTCAATGAATGCAGCTAAGGATAACATATTCCCTGGTCAGGTAACAAGCTGTAAACAAGAATAGGATATAGATCTTCTATTTATTCGAAATGAGAAGGAATCTTTGAGTATTATAAAACAAGATTATGATGAGTAGAGACATCTTTTGGGATATATCAATATGAAAACAAATGCTTACATCATTGAAGGATAAAAAAATAGATATAATGGATTCAAAGTGGAAATATAACAAGTTTCCATTATAATTAGATTTCCTTCGAAAACAGAACAATGTATACTTATGGAATCTGAAGGATACAATTCAATCAACCAAAAAACTGGAGCAGACATCTCAATATATAAAAAAAAAATTACTTCACTCGTCTAGTGTGCGGAAGAAAATTCACTACAAATGATAGTTTGAAAACACACTTTATCAAGAAACGTGTTGCATGAAGATATAATAAATTATTGAAATTCACATTATTCCATGAAACCGTTAATTCCTTCCCAAGTTATAATATATTTTGAATGAAAAATTAATACATTACTTTATCAAGAAACATAACCGATTCATGATCAGGTCAATATTGAACCTCTGAGGGGACACTGTGAAAAAATCTATCAGAAATATAATTGTGATAGACCAAAGGATATAGAACAAAATTATTTAACATCGAATACTAGATATCCTCCTGAAGTTAGTAGTGATAAACATGTTCCCGAAATTAGTGATGAGTTGTTTACACTGTATAGAAAAAGATATTCTGAAGATACATTTAGTAGTGATAAACATGTTCCCGAAATTAGTGATGAGTTGTTTACACTGTATAGAAAAAGATATTCTGAAGATACATCTAGAATAAGTCATTTTTTAGTGGAACAACTACGAGAGGCTGGTGTGACTTATCAAGATATTAGTATCAGATTGATATTATATGTATGAATTATACTTTTCTAATAAATATTGAAACAAATTTTTTTATTCAATTAAAAATAAATCTACCCATAATATTTTCATCTAATGAAAAAAAATATGTTGAGGTCAAACCTTTCGTGCAACATTCTCTTTACAAACAATCAGGAATAGGGGACTATATCTTCAAAACAGAGAATCAAAACACAATAACTGTCCATGGTATTTTTCTATCAAAAATAGTTAAAAAAAAAAATTATAATTTCTCAACTTTCGTAGAGGTGTATCTCTATCGACATTATGTCATAAGTAATAAAAATCTTCTTCTCAAGCATTCATCGTTTTTTCATTCGAAAATTTCACAAGTCCACATTTTTTTCAAATGCTTATATCTCCAAAGTCTGGACAAATTTAGCTCTTGATGAGTAACACATATCCAACAGGATGTTGAAATTTCAAAATCATTTATCCATATTTTTGATTTTATAATATACCATTATACAGTTCCATAAACTACATCGAATCATACTAAGTTCTGATTTTTTCTGCAAATCATACGTTTCAATAATAAATTTTTTTATTACCCCTTCACCTGTTGTGGAGTCTACATATATTTGACAGGATAATGAAGTTTCAAAATCATATATAATTTTTTTTCACCACAACTCCTTCTCCATCATCGCTGTTTTAATTAATTCACAATATCAGATCATATAATTCTCGAAACTGACTCAAATTATTCTAAATTAATCGTTTTTTCTCCAAGTGCCGTCCCCGAAATCTTTCATTCTATGAGAATAATTCATTCAAAATAGTTCCTCCTTGACCACCTTTGTGGAGTTCAAACGTTATTTGAAAACATGTTAATAATATAAAATAATATCTCATCGTTAACCATACCCCGCACCCCTCCATTCTAATTAGTTCATAATAATCACATATGTTATCTTGATATAACTAGGATCAAGTTATATATTCTACACATAAATTATTCATAACATTCATAATCTAAAGTTGTGGTAAACAATCAAAAAATAATGTTTCGAAAAGCACACACCTTACACATATAACAATTCTTCAACTAGACAGTTGAAGAATTGTTATTAGACAATAAAATAACAACATTCCAACATTATATTTTAAATATAAAAAGTCTTACTTACTCAGAACCGAATAAAACACAATTTCGATAGAAAAGCTATTAACCGAAAATCTAGCGAACGAATAATAGAACGCTGCATACATCCTGTATTTGTATACCTAGCGAGATGACGTCATTACGAATAAGTAATAGAACAAACGGATAATTTACAAACAATGAAATCGACCTGATGACCTGTCTATCAAGCCCTTCCAAACCTTTCGACAGGGAATTCAAAACACTCGAAAATCCATTAAGCTGACAGAGTAAATATGGTGCTGTGTGGAGAGTTTCAGATAGCCTATAAAATTCGGAAGGAGAATGATTATTACAAAACATCTATTTCCAATATATACTGAGATACAAACCTTTCAACACGAGGAAAAAGCGAAGAAAATTTGGTGCTTGTATATGTTGACTGAATGGTTAAAACTTCGAAACTGACACAATAGATGACAACAATCATAAAAAATTCATAAATAATGTTGATAATCTCTAATAGATGTCGACACTAATGAAAATCTCGTATAATATTCGAGAAACTCTGTTGATCATGCATTAAAAGATTACAAACTTTTGTATATTCGATATTCGAGAAGGTCAAAACGCTCTTTTGTGAACTCCAGAGATCGTCTTTGAACCCCAAAACGGGAAATATTGTTTGTAACCTCTCTCAAAATTACGAATTTCTCCATATTCATCTATAAATATGATATAACTTAATTAGTTCCAGATGTCTCGATAACTTAGAAAAACGTAGTAGACTCATATAAGAAAAATATATTAAAAAGAAAAATATATCAATGGAAAATAATGTATGAAGTTATTCTAAGTTATCGAGACATCTGGAACTAATTAAGTTATATCTTATTTATAGATGAATATGGAGAAATTCGTAATTTTGAGAGAGGCTTCCGAATTTTATAGGCTATCTGAAACTCTCCACACAGCACCATATTTACTCTGTCAGCTTAATGGATTTTCGAGTGTTTTGAATTCCCTGTCGAAAGGTTTGGAAGGGCTTGATAGACAGGTCATCAGGTCGATTTCATTGTTTGTAAATTATCCGTTTGTTCTATTACTTATTCGTAATGACGTCATCTCGCTAGGTATACAAATACAGGATGTATGCAGCGTTCTATTATTCGTTCGCTAGATTTTCGGTTAATAGCTTTTCTATCGAAATTGTGTTTTATTCGGTTCTGAGTAAGTAAGACTTTTTATATTTAAAATATAATGTTGGAATGTTGTTATTTTATTGTCTAATAACAATTCTTCAACTGTCTAGTTGAAGAATTGTTATATGTGTAAGGTGTGTGCTTTTCGAAACATTATTTTTTGATTGTTTACCACAACTTTAGATTATGAATGTTATGAATAATTTATGTGTAGAATATATAACTTGATCCTAGTTATATCAAGATAACATATGTGATTATTATGAACTAATTAGAATGGAGGGGTGCGGGGTATGGTTAACGATGAGATATTATTTTATATTATTAACATGTTTTCAAATAACGTTTGAACTCCACAAAGGTGGTCAAGGAGGAACTATTTTGAATGAATTATTCTCATAGAATGAAAGATTTCGGGGACGGCACTTGGAGAAAAAACGATTAATTTAGAATAATTTGAGTCAGTTTCGAGAATTATATGATCTGATATTGTGAATTAATTAAAACAGCGATGATGGAGAAGGAGTTGTGGTGAAAAAAAATTATATATGATTTTGAAACTTCATTATCCTGTCAAATATATGTAGACTCCACAACAGGTGAAGGGGTAATAAAAAAATTTATTATTGAAACGTATGATTTGCAGAAAAAATCAGAACTTAGTATGATTCGATGTAGTTTATGGAACTGTATAATGGTATATTATAAAATCAAAAATATGGATAAATGATTTTGAAATTTCAACATCCTGTTGGATATGTGTTACTCATCAAGAGCTAAATTTGTCCAGACTTTGGAGATATAAGCATTTGAAAAAAATGTGGACTTGTGAAATTTTCGAATGAAAAAACGATGAATGCTTGAGAAGAAGATTTTTATTACTTATGACATAATGTCGATAGAGATACACCTCTACGAAAGTTGAGAAATTATAATTTTTTTTTTTAACTATTTTTGATAGAAAAATACCATGGACAGTTATTGTGTTTTGATTCTCTGTTTTGAAGATATAGTCCCCTATTCCTGATTGTTTGTAAAGAGAATGTTGCACGAAAGGTTTGACCTCAACATATTTTTTTTCATTAGATGAAAATATTATGGGTAGATTTATTTTTAATTGAATAAAAAAATTTGTTTCAATATTTATTAGAAAAGTATAATTCATACATATAATATCAATCTGATACTAATATCTTGATAAGTCACACCAGCCTCTCGTAGTTGTTCCACTAAAAAATGACTTATTCTAGATGTATCTTCAGAATATCTTTTTCTATACAGTGTAAACAACTCATCACTAATTTCGGGAACATGTTTATCACTACTAACTTCAGGAGGATATCTAGTATTCGATGTTAAATAATTTTGTTCTATATCCTTTGGTCTATCACAATTATATTTCTGATAGATTTTTTCACAGTGTCCCCTCAGAGGTTCAATATTGACCTGATCATGAATCGGTTATGTTTCTTGATAAAGTAATGTATTAATTTTTCATTCAAAATATATTATAACTTGGGAAGGAATTAACGGTTTCATGGAATAATGTGAATTTCAATAATTTATTATATCTTCATGCAACACGTTTCTTGATAAAGTGTGTTTTCAAACTATCATTTGTAGTGAATTTTCTTCCGCACACTAGACGAGTGAAGTAATTTTTTTTTTATATATTGAGATGTCTGCTCCAGTTTTTTGGTTGATTGAATTGTATCCTTCAGATTCCATAAGTATACATTGTTCTGTTTTCGAAGGAAATCTAATTATAATGGAAACTTGTTATATTTCCACTTTGAATCCATTATATCTATTTTTTTATCCTTCAATGATGTAAGCATTTGTTTTCATATTGATATATCCCAAAAGATGTCTCTACTCATCATAATCTTGTTTTATAATACTCAAAGATTCCTTCTCATTTCGAATAAATAGAAGATCTATATCCTATTCTTGTTTACAGCTTGTTACCTGACCAGGGAATATGTTATCCTTAGCTGCATTCATTGAAAATATCGCAGCTCTCCTCTGCTACTTCAGAATTTCTCCAGATAATTCTTCATCAGATGAAGAATTAAAAAAATGTGCTATTGCCATCAGACGTTTGACAAAAAGACTTAGAAATACTAAATCAATCGGAGAGAAACAGAAAATATTGACAACATTGAATCATGTTAAATCTTATCGATCACAATTGAAATCGAGACATCGGAAAGGTGGTGAATATTCAAGAAGAAATGAGACAGCTTGGAACAGAGTGCAATGGAATGATTCTATATCAGCATTCGATAAACGCATAAGAACAGGAGTGATTACTAATTTGAAGCATGAGGATCCTAAGAAATTCTTGGTGGACTGTGAATCCATTTTTCGACGTAGAATTCAAAACACTCTGAAAGTCCATAAAGCTGTCAAAGTAAATATGGTTTTTTGTGGGGAGTTTGGTATCATGAAAGCGGTCAAGCTTCAAAAGGAATACAAATACTTCACAACTTCAAATTCACCGTTATATCGAGATACAAATATCACTGAATGGTTCAATAATAATGTATTGGGTCCTTTCTTGAAGGACCTCGAGGAATTCCAAGAAAGGGATTCTGGATGGGCTTTGATGAATGTGATAAATCTAGGAATTAATATAAATAAATTCACCCCTCAAGTTGGATCTTCATACATAGAACTTCCTCCTGAAATAAAACGTAAAGAGGCTTGCATTAACGTGAGAAATGACGATGATGCTTGTTTTGCATGGGCTGTGATTTCTGCTCTGTATCCTGTTGAGAAACACCCTCAACGAATTACCAAATATCCCCATTATTCCAAAGTTTTGAAGTTGAAAGGTATACAGTTCCCCATGACAATGAAACAGATACCCAACTTTGAAAAACAAAACCTGATATCGATCAACGTCTATGTTCTGGAGAAAGAAAGAAATTTCATGACTTTACCAACCTACCTAACTCAAAACAAGATGGAAAGACATGTCAACCTACTTCTAGTGCAAGATCGCTATACGGAAGATGATACTCCTGTTAGATATCATTATGTATGGATCAAAAATTTATCACGACTTGTTTCCAGTCAGTTGAGTAGAGAACATGGCCAAAAGTTTATATGTGATAGATGTCTGCGTTATTTTCGATCAGAAGATAAACTAAAAAATCATTCGGAGGATTGTGGAAACATGAATGAAGCAGCTATAAAAATGCCTGAAGTAGGAAACAATACACTCAAGTTCAAGAATTATAAAAACAAGGAGAAGGTACCTTTCATTATTTATGCAGATCTGGAGAGCATTCTGAAACCGGCTAATACCAAAAACAACTATCAAGAACACAAATCTGCAGCTGTGGGATACTATGTAAAGTGTTCATATGACGACACTTTGAGTTTCTACCGCTCCTATCGGGGTCCGAATTGCATGAAATGGTTTGCTGATGAGTTGAATCAGTTTGCCGAGGATGTAGAGACTGTTTTCTTGTGTCCCTATGATATCGATATGACGCTAAAACAGGAAGTTGAATTCCAGAAGGCTACTCACTGTCATATGTGTGAAGAAATGTTCAAACCTGAGAATAAAAAAGTGCGAGATCACAACCACCTTTTAACAGAAACTAATTATCGCGGAGCAGCACATGAGGGGTGTAATATCAACTACAAGGATAGTCACATGATTCCAGTAGTATTTCACAACCTGAGTGGATATGACGCTAATTTTGTTATAGAAGATATAGCCACGAGAATGGAAGGAAAAATCGATTTGTTACCTATTACAAAAGAGAAATATATCAGCTTTACTAAACACTACAATGAATATTGTATCAATTTCAGATTCGTTGATAGTTTTCGATTCATGGCTTCCTCACTGGATCAACTATCTTCATATTTAGAAGAGTTTCCGAACTTGAAGTCACAATTTCTCATGGAAACTGAAGAACATCTCAATCTTCTCACAAAAAAGGGGGTAATGCCCTATGATTACATCGATTCTATAGATCGTTTCTATGAAACATCTTTACCTCCGATTGAAGCATTCTATAATAAATTAGAGGGTAAGAAGTGTCCACGAAGAAGATATGAGAGAGCACATCTTGTGTGGAAAACATTTCGGTGTCAAAATCTGGGCGAATATTCAGATCTTTACATGAAAACTGATATTCTCTTGTTGGCTGATGTCTTTGAAAAATTTCGAACAAGCTGTCATGAAACTTATGGTTTAGATCCAGGTCACTATTTCACCTTACCAGGATATACGTGGGATGCAATGTTGAAACATACAAAACAGGACTTGGAACTTCTCACGGATATTGATATGTTTTTATTTGTTGAACGAGGAATACGAGGAGGGTTGAGTCAAGTTTGTGGTAAACGACTAGCTCATGCAAATAATAAGTACCTTCCTAATTATGATCTAACTAAACCTGAAAATTACTTGATGTACTTCGATATTAATAATCAATATGGATGGGCAATGTCACAATATTTACCATACGGAAGTTTTCAATGGGCTGATACTAATATGGATGTAACTCAAATTCCTGATGATGGTCCACAGGGGTATATTTTGGAAGTTGATCTTGAATATCCTAGGGAATTACACGACAAACATAAAGATCTACCGTTCTGTTCTGAACATTATAATTCGAAAACTCAAGCACCCTGTTATTCTTCTCAACAAAATGCGAAACTTATGGCTACATTACATCCGAAGAAGAAGTACATCATCCATTACCGAAATCTGAAACAGGCTTTGAGAAATGGATTGGTTCTCACAAAAATACATCGAGTTCTGACATTCAAGCAGTCGGCATGGCTTAAGTCTTATATTGATCTAAATACCAACTTGAGGAAAGAAGCTAAGAATGAGTTCGAGAAAAATCTCTTCAAGTTGATGAATAATGCTGTCTTTGGTGAGTTTTATTCAATATGATATCTCATTTAGAAGTTAAACTCATACATACTTTCTCATTGTTACAGGAAAAACTATGGAAAACATCAGAAAGAGAGTTAATGTACATCTTCTGACGACATGGGTTGGGCGTTATGGTGCTGAAGCTTATATTGCAAAACCGGAATTTAAGAATTGTGTTATATTCAATGAGAATTTGGTAGCTGTGGAACTCCGAAAACTAGAAGTTTTTCTGAATAAACCGATTTATGTTGGAATGAGCATTTTGGATTTGGCAAAAACTACAATTTATGATTTCCACTATGACTATATGAAAAATACCTTCAGTGACAACTGTATCGTACTGTATACTGATACCGACTCGCTCATTTATGAGATGTTTGAAGATCCTTACAAAATAATGAAACAAGATTGTCACAAATACTTTGATACATCCGATTACTCTGAAGATAATTGTTTTGATATACCTCGCGTGAACAAGAAGGTATTGGGAATGATGAAGGACGAAAACAATGGTGTTCCTATAACCGATTATGTAGGTCTTAGATCGAAATTATACGTTGTGAAGAACTCGATAGCTGATGATGAATTAAATGTAAAAAGATGTCAATGGGAGAGGGACGAATATGATTCCGATGAAATTGACTCTATGGTTCAGAATTATGGCATCACGAAGAAGGCGAAGGGTGTTAAAAAATCAGTTGTAAAGAGCAAGATCTGTTTTGAAGACTACATAGAATGTTTGCAAATCTGGAGACATAAAACTATTTCACAGAATTTGATTAGAACAAAGGAACATAATGTTTATTCAATAACACAACAAAAGATAGCCCTGAGTCCTGAAGATGATAAGAGATATTTAGTGTCTGGAACATTCGAAACATTACCTTGGGGACATTATTCGTTGGATGAATTGCCTAAAAGAAAGAGTAATGGAAATGAGGAACTCAGCAAGAAGACTTCAATCCTAGAAAAATATTTGACAATGTGATTAATTTGTTTTTCATTTCGAGCGTTTCTTATGATATAACAAATTGAGATTCATACAATTTGATATGTTGAAACCAATTATATCATCCTCATATAATGATAATGAACTATACAAAAATATCAAGAAAGTTATTTCCTATGAAACTGCATCACCCTGTATATAATATTTCAATAAACACAATTTTACGATTTTTTTTTCATTTTTTTCCCATAAATATATCTACTTATACTACCTATACATAACTCTAATATATGAGTATATCGAAACAAAATATATTGAACTTTATATTTGATGAAACACTCAGTATAACTAGAACAATGAGGAATAAGTAATTAGATTTTGAAAAAAAAAACAATGACATGTCTAACCACAATCCATGTATTGAATATTTTCCCACTCACTCGGCCCCTGATCTGTCCCTACCGAACGACCTTGAACGAGGTTTCAAAAGGGTACCAAAAATTGCAGAATGGACCTTAGAATTCCTTATGGAGATTTACATGTAAAAATGGTCGAAATTGGGCCCGAACTCTTGCTGCATATCTACTAATAATCCTTTCGACACTTTGGAAATAAATCACTCAAACTTCTTGATAAAATCAGCTGTAAGCAATAAATTCTTGGAAATATATGTTGATAGAAATCTTAGCTGGTCCACGAATATTGATATGCTCTTGCAAAAAACTTTATAACTCACTTTTTGCCATAAGTAGAGTGAGGAATATGCTACCACTCAGTTCATTGCTTCAGGTCTATTATAGCATACAACATTTTGCTCTGGGGTAACTGTACTGACTTCAATAAAGCTTTCATCGCTCAGAAGCGTATCATCCGTCGAATTTTTAACCTGAATTCCCGTACATCCTGAAAATAATAATATTCTCTTTCTGCCATGTATCTACATATTTAAGTGTCTGCTGTATGCCAAAGGAAATGAAAAGAAATGGACCAGTTTGTCTGATAACCATGAATATGGAACTAGAAATCAAGATATTTTACTTGTGCCTAAACAAAGAACTCACAAGTTTGAAAAATCTCTGAGGTGTATAAAAATGTACAACAACGTTCCTAATTTTTTTAAATTTCTTAACTTCTTAGTATTCAAGAACAAGATAATTTTTATATTGATATCTAAATGTTGTTACTTTGTAGGGAAATTTTACCAGGATTGTAGTCAAATTGTTGATGAAAATTGAAATGTGTGTATATTTGACTTGTCTCATACACTGAAGTGTCTTGAGGATCCATAAATATTATTATTATTATTATTTTTCTTTATCGCACGTTCATGTTTCTGCGGTTGATTGATGGGAAAACCGAGAGCACACCGTGCTCCTGGGGTGTTCCTTCTTTTCATTAGAGCACTTTTCTAATGATATGTGCCGTGCTCAACACAACAGACTGGAGCGATATCAGGTTGGGCTCCCGTGGAATCTGATGGATGGCTTCACATGTTTTGACCGAGACCAATCATGTTGCTCCTATAACTATTGGTACAATGGTTGTTTACAGATTCCATAGACCTTGAACTTCAATCTGGAGGTCCTTGTACAGGGTAGGGTGATTCACTTATCTTGGTAACCCCAATTTTCTCGAAAACGTCCGAATATTTTTTCATTTTTCATTCTGAGAATGGCGTTTTAACAAGTCAATGTTGACTTGAGATGCTCATGAAAATCTGCCAAATAAATAAAGACGCCAAGCGTCGCGGCGCTGTCAAAAATTTTTTCTCCAGGAACATACCTTTTTTATCATGTCATTCGAAATATAATTTCATTCTGAATTTTTTTTCGAATACATTTTTCATACATTTCTAACCGTCAGCGATCTGTAGCGTGTTTTGTGTTAATTTTATTTCATTTATTTTTTTCTGTATTGTGGTAGTATGCCTTCATCCTTCATTTGGAGACATAGATATGATTTTGTACCTTGAATTTGAAAATGCTAGTTTTCTAAACAATCTGCATCCTCAAATAAGATAAAATATTAGGCTACAGCTAGAAGGGACTCCATGTCAAAAAATGTGGTGTACCAAACTGATTCTGATAACTTGGACCATTTGAAAATGAAGAAAAGAAACGCATGTGCCTAAGAAGACCCTTATATTTTGTCCAAAGTAACTTATAATGAAGTAGGGAAATGATAATATAACTTATGTATGGTAATTGTGGGGGTGTGCGCACCAAATGACGATGCCACGATGCAACTTAAGGATGAGTTTTATTCCCAGTTGTCAGATGTTTTGATGAAGATCAAACCTTGTCAGGAAATAATTATAGCAGGCGACCTGAATGCCAGAGTGAGTACCCAGGAAAACAACAGGGTTGTTGGTCGATATGGTGAGGAAGTTGTTAATAATTCTGGTCTTCGGCTGATAGAATTATGCGAGTTGAATTGCTCACGAATTCTCAACTCATTTTACCCGATACACACGAGAAAGGCATTCTTTACAGCAAAAATCTATTATTGATTATGTAATAACACGACAACGCTGAAACTTCAGGATACATGACTGTAGAGTAAAGAGAGGAGCAAATTGCGGGTGAGATCATAGATTGGTGAGCAGGTGGTGTGTTAGCAGTAGAGATAGATTATTTGCGAAGAAGTGCTGGTATATCAAGACTGGAGAGGAGAACCAACTTTGAAATAAGGCAAATCATGAAAGCTGATGACACGGTGTTAGATAGAGTTGAGAGACAAGGTTTGAGATGGTTTGGACATGTTATAAGAATGCCTGAAGATCGATGGCGGAAAAGATTATTTGAGTGGACTCCTTTTCCATGTATATATATATATATATATATATATATATATATATATATACATGGAAAAGATTTAATGGACATAACCCTCTGAAACGAAAATAAACCGTGTACAGCTGTTTCGAGCTTTCGGCCCTCATCAGTACGGTGATAAGTTGAAAATTGAAATCACATAACGGAGTCAACACAAGGGAGCCAGCCGCATATTTGCGATTTCGGTTGGAAGACCCTGCATTCAAGGGCAGCATCCAACGTCATCACGGAGGCAGCTTTAGCCACCTGCGTGACATCCGAGTCCAGGAATATAAAAATAAAATAAGGATAAATAATGAGGGATCGGTGAAATACATGGAAAAGATTTAATAGACATAACCCTCTGAAACGAGGAGTTCCATTAACACGTGACCATAAGCGTCAAAGACTGGAACGGGCAAGGCAACATATCAATTGGAACGATCAATGCCGTAGTGTCCTTTCCACTGATGAATCCAGATCGGACGATTTTCAGATTCTCGAAGAATAAGGGTATGGACAATCCCACGCACACCCAAAAGCGCCCGCAGAATTTTTTCTCAGGGGGAGCCAAATTATGATTTGTTGAGGCGCAGGCAAAGCCAGTATTAGATTTTGCTCAAAAACGAGAAGGGGAACCAAATCCCTGCCCCCCTCCCATGCGCATACCCCGTAATCGTCGCTATGTCCAAAAAGACCATTCATTCCGAGGGGGTATTAGTTTTATGGTATGGGCCGGGATATATTTCAACGGGCGCACAGATCTACACATTTGTCCTGGTAATATGACCACCTCATCTTATAGGGAGCATGTCATTGACAATGTTGTGATCGTGAAGCCATAGTTGAGAATGAGCGCGAATAGCATGGTGTTCCACATTCGCCGATACCTCCGCACTCACCAGATTTTAATTGCATAGAACATGCATGGGTTATGCGCCAAAGAAGATTAGATAATCGTCAACCATCCCAGAAGCCTTGGATGATCTGAGAGAGCTTCTGCCGCGTTTATGAAACCAAATTTCCCAAGAAATGTTCAACAACCTGGTATGTAGTATGCAAGGAAGATGTCAAGCTGTTATTGATGCCCGTGGAGGTCATACATTGTATTGATAGTCTTAAAATGCTTGAATTCTCTGGGAAGAAAATTTCGTTATTTTACTCGATTTTTCTTAACCACCCTGTATACGCGCAGACCTACAGGAAAAAAATTAATTTCATTTCTTGCAATTTGAAATCATATTAATATGAATTGTCATCAGAAAGTCTTATTTAAACTATTTTTTTTCGCAATTTAAGTCAATATCCCTAACTCATGTGGAGCAGTTTATTATATTTCGAATAACGATGAGTCTGGATTATGAAAATTCCTCTTGGAAATTATGGGATTTGATTTCTTCACATCTTGGACGATGGGCATACAGAATATCCTGAACTTGTCTGTCTTCAGATAGAAAGGCTTACACCTAAGAATTTGCTTTTTTTGTTCCGAATTTTTTTCTATGTTGATGCGGAAATTTCAACTGCAGACAAAAATGTATTTTTGTTTTGTTTATTCATCATGAGTAGTTAAGATTTTTAAAGTTAAAAACTAAGAGTTCATGAAAATTCTGGTATAAATTAATAAATGATCTGGCAATTTAGAAAAATTTCTCTAGTTTTTCCTATTCACACCGATTTTTTAAAATTCTTTTAGAGTACCTTATTTTTCTGTTTCCTTATATATGGAGGTCCTTCGTATCCACATGAACAACATCGTAATTCTGTTGGTCCGTCATGCCAGCTCTCAACTGAAAAAAGCCTAAGAAGTAATATAATCGATTAATCGTCATCGTTCTAGAAGTTCTTGGCTAGGAAGTATAATACCAGAATTCATACCCTGTCTTCAGGTGTTACGTATGAAAATATACAGAAAAAAAATAATGATCTCTCAATAGTTAAGAAGACCATTGCTCTCGAACGGTAGCAAGATCATCAGGGCGCTGAAAATAGCAGACGCAAGGGTGCCGAAAAGAATTCAGTGCTATACCTGTTAGTAGGTTGTATCATTAATACTGTTTTGTAACTGAATGAAGATGAGAATATTGTTCGAACTGGTTATAGTTGAAATGGTTCATCATCTGGAAGAATAATAGAAAGACTGCAGAAGTCCTTTTTTTTTCCCGTTTCAGTAGCTTCTTGATTTTATATCGCGATCATGTATGTGCAATATCAACCTCCTCAGAGCCTTGATGTTAGTCGAAAAGAGTGCAATGATCTCCTGGATCGATTGCGCTCGATAACGTTAGTACCATCGAATTTGATTTTTTTCAGTATTTCTGGATGAAAAAGTCGTGCACTCGCGCTCTTAACACCAGAACAAAAGAACAAGTAAAGTTATATTTCATATTTATTGCAATTCTTGATATAATATGTGAGTTGAAATGAGCCCTCTTGAGTCTTCAAGTCTTTTTTTTTCAGGGTATAATGGCTTCAAACTCAAGAAAATGCAAGTAAATTAAAATCACCGTATGTTTCAAATGCATATTTTCGCGAAGTATTCTAGAAATTATAGTAAAATATATGAATATAAATATAAAGATAAAGGGAAACAAAACTTCACTAGAGAAAGGAATGCTAAACCGACTGATATCGTACAATATAAAAGTTCCATTGTTCTAATTTACCTGGCAGCGGTTGTCAGGAGTAATAGACACTTGTTTTTGTTTCATATATAATCACAATTACATTTTGTTTTCATACAATTATTCTTTTTATATTGAAATCCGCAGAATTTATCTTTCTTCAATTTCTACCGTCAATTTTTATTTATGTTTTGGAATATTCTTTATATATTATGTGTATATGAATGATTATACTATTTTTCAACGAACTCCTCATTTTCTAGCAAATTTTTCTCATTAAAATATGAATTTCCCGACTTGATCTCACAGATGAGTTGCGCCCGAAACCGTTAGGATTAGGGTTGCGCCTGACCGAAGGTTAATAAATTATCGGATGATACATATTTCATGATCACGGGAAGTACCGAAGAAATCAACACATGTGGGAATCATTGGACGCCTTCAAGAATTCAACTTCAGAATCTCCGACTTGACGATATACAAGGCACGTTGACACAATTATTTCGATGCCAATAATATCAGCGAAGATACGCGGCATTCCATATTTCTGAATATGTTGGACGAAAATTCTCATCGATTGATGTTCGATCAGTGTAATCCGACAAAACCCGAAGAGAAAACTATAGCTGAAAAAATTCCTAGAGCAGAAAACAATAGACGGATTTCATTGTGTGATACATTTTCGTATAGACAATCAGATAGTCTATAAAAATGACTCCTACGATATTTCGATAAAACGGCCCCTTCGAAAGTTATTCTATTCGATGCTAATATTGAGGTATTTTTAAAGAAAAAATATTCAAAAAAATCGATTCTGTTTGTTTTCACGAAATTCTATTTCTAAATACCTTCAGGGTATCGAAAAAAGGCGTCTGTGAAGATATTAGCTTTGAATACTAATATTTAGAGGTCGCTCAGCGATGATTTCTATTTCCGCTGTTGAAAAGATTTTCTTTTTTCAATAAAAAATTTTTTCTTCACGAACCAATCGACAAATTCCACTGTGTGATACATTTTCGTGTAGGGAACTAGATCCTCTACGAAAATGTCTTAAACGATATTTCGACAAATCCGCTCGTTAAAAAGTTATTCGAACTTTTTCTTCAAAAATACCTCTATATTAATACCTTATATTGAAGTTTTTTGGAAGAAAAAATCAAATAACTTTTGAACGAGTGGTTTTATCGAGATATCGTATTGAACATTTTCGTAAAGTATCTAGTTCCCTACACCAGAATGTATCATACAGTGGAATCCGTCTATTGGTCCGTGAACAAGAAAATTTTTATTGAAAAAAGAATTTTTTTTCCTGCCATGAGCAGCGAAAATAGAAACTATCGATGAGCGACCTCTTAATATTAATATTCAAAGCTCATATTTTCACAGACGCCTTTTGTCGATGCCCTGAAGATGATTAGAAGGCGGGTTGCCTGCTTGAAAAAATTTTTTCTTCGAAAAAACCTCAATATTAGCATCGAATCGAATAACTTTCGAAGCGGCCGTTTTATCGAAATATCGTAGGGGACATAGTTGTAGAGTATCTGATTGCCTACACGAAAATGTATCACACAAAGAAATCCTTCTATTGGTTTGTGTTCTAGGAATTTTTTACTGAAAAAAGAAATTTTTCCCCTGCTATTAGTAGGCAAAATAGAAATAATTGATGAGCGACCTCTAAGTGTTATTTCTTGGAGCTGATATTTTAACAAAGGTTTTTTTTCGATACCCTGAAGATAATTAGGGGAGGGGTTCGTGAAAACAAAGAAAGTCGATTTTTTTGAATCAGTCGAATAAATACAGGGTGAGCCTTTGACTTGTACATATATTTTAACCGTAGATTCCTGAGCTCAAAACAAACACATTTTTCCTCTACCATTTTTTTTCCAATTCGTCTTGGTTCAAAGGATACAGGCTGTTGAAAATCCATAAAAAAATGTTATTTTCGAATATATCTCGTGAATGATTTCATCGAATATTTGGAATATAGTTTTTCAGAAGTGTTATGAATCTGTCCCGTATACAAAATTCCACCAACCTCCGCCAGTTCCACTATTATGACCATCACATGCCAAGAATACACCAGAAATTTAAAGTGTCTAATTGTAAACACTAAATTTAATGTGATTGTATGAATATTTAACCATTTTAGAATATAAAAGTATTTATATTTTCTTGTAAAATGCGCCGTTTATGAGTAATTCGATATTGAAAGAAGAAAAAATTCTGAGAAATCCAAAATATTGGGTATCTTGGCTGAATGCAACTCTGTTAAAAATTTTCACAGAGTTAATTTTAGCTACGTTGTCACGTTGAAAATTTTCACGAATAAATCCGAGAATTTGTGTTCTGGAATCATAAGGTTATGAATGATAAGGGAACTTGCGGACTTTGTTTGAGAATGGAGTAATACGAGGAATGAGTTCACCTTTAGTTCTTCAATTTAAATCCTTTTTGATTCAAGCAAATTTCCATACCACTTTCGAAATATTGCTTTAGGTGCATTACACTTGTTTGAGGTGGGTTGTTCGCCAGGAGCCTTCCCACCTTCATTAAGAGTCACAGTAAATGCTCGAAATGTCCACCATTCGCATTCAAACTTGCGCGAGCTCTTCTGAGGAGAGTGTCTCACATTTTCAAGGAGATTAGGTTGATCTCGAATATGATTCGCCGCACTTGCCACACGCGATCGCAATTCGTACACATTATTCACGACACTGCCAAAGCAAGTTGTTTCACGAAACCACACAGAAAAAAAAACACACTAATTCAAGTCTGGTGATCTTGAGCCATTCTGTAACGGCTCTGGAACTATGAGATGGAGCTCCATCTTGCTGTAGTCACATTATTCTGCAGAAAATTGGCATCTCCAAACCTCCAAAATTCCCTCAACTGTCTCATCCATTCTCCTATTTCTGACCTGGCCGTTATCCACCATGTTGGAAGAAAAAGTTCCATGGTCGAGTAACCTTTGAACAATCTTCACGAAAGTTCTTTCATTTGGAAGTAAAATATTTGGAAACTGCAGTCCATAAGCTTCTCTTACTCTTCTGGCTATTTTTCCATTAATAAAATAGCATTATAAAATATCTACCATTTCTTGGTTAGAAAACATTTTGAAGATTTACACTGATACTCTGCAATAACCGAATAAACGACTTATTTCAAAATCACGATACCATGAATTTCGAATTTCAATTGTTTTTTATTATTCTATGCGCATGACAGACCCACATAGAACATTCGCGAATATTCTGTTAACACAGTTTAATTTTTATTTCATTATAAAATATATTAAACATTATAATGAAAATATCCCGAATTTTAAAGTCGAGTTTCACATAATATATCATTTATTCCGAAGTGTTTCCATATTACAGAAGTGGATGATTCGAAAAAAAGTTAGGTTAGGTCTTTATAAAGGCAGTTTTTAAGTTTGAAAGCTTTTAATTCTGTGGTCTATGATTTGAATTTGAATAATGTCAATCAATCATGCAGTGCGAATGCTGAAATCAGGAAAATGAATATTATGCTATATTGGCTTCATTAGAAAATTTTGGATTTTTGGCAAAGATGGTTTTCATTAATCATGAAAGAAGCATTATTATCATTAGGCGCTGTTATTATCTTAATATGTTCATTATGCTCCTGATTACACTCTGGAGAAGAGTTATACATGAATTGAGGATTACTTCGAATTGTGAGGCTCCACCAAAGCCAGTTCTTTTTCAGAACAATTGGTGAAATTCCCAAATTGCCAGAAAAGCATTCATGTCAATTATTTCCTTACAAGGCAAAGTATTTGCGATATGAAAACAAAAAGCAGCAAAAATATTTATTGGAAAAACCATCATGGTTTCATTTCATGTGATTATGCAGATAAAATCTAGAAGAAACTATAGTGTCATTGTAACAGGGGAACACCTCGAACATAAAGCTGATCGAAATAAACATATTCCAAATGAAAATCAGAAAGCTATATGACTTTCATTTCCCCCCTCTAGCTTGCAGAGCATTATTTTTTAACTACTTTCTTCAGAAAATCAAAATTTTAAAAATTCATCCTACAAGATATACATATAACTAAGTACATAATATACGAGTTGTTTATTCTTAATATTAGGAAAATTCTTATTTTTTTCTCAATGAAAGCATTCTGGGGATTATTAGGTTTCTTATTTGCTGATGATGTGCTTATATTAGTGACTGAGCTTTGACCCAGCTCTGATTAAAGAGGACATTGTCAAGATGCCATATAATAATTTCATAATGAGGATATTAATTTCAAAATAGGATTCAGGGAGTTGCAAAATAATACATCATATTCAATTTAAATTATTTTTATTGGATACTAGTTTATTTTTATTGTGAAATTCACGTAGAAAAAAAAAGGTTCAATGAACTTTCATGTGAATTAAGAATAATCTGCTGGAATATAATAAATATTTCATTCCTAAAGTATCTATTTAATTCCGTATAATTTCATATATCCGAAGAAGAGTTAAATAAAGAATACAAATGAGAAGCAACTGTAGGATAAAATAATATTCAATGTCATGATCATATTTCAAAGTAACTAGTTTAACATTCATATGCAAGTCCTGAAGCATTCACCTGGGTTATAACGTGACTGTTATTATGAAAAAATAAACCACAAATTTTCCCCATAAAACACTTCCATTCTAAAATGACAGTGGTTATGTCTCCCTCCTCAAATAAATCATGAAGCTACCTTTTCATTTTTGAGCCAACTTAAGTTGAGAAATAAGTCACCTTCCAGTAAACATGCCATAGTTCCTCAAAAAAAAGGCATAATCAGTCTAACCTCCACCAGCTCAGTAAATATAAAATATACCATCTGAACGTATCAACATCCATCAAGTTATAGGTTCGAGGAAAACATTTAAAATTGTGAGTAAAAGGTTAGCTTTTAATTAAGCTATTCATGAATATTTTATTTCACATTGTAGAGTCTGCCTCTTACTGATGGTTGAAGTTTTGACTTCATATTATTTGCCTTTACAGTATTCATATTTTGTTATTACATTATTTTTTTTTGTTGGGAAATGTTTGTATTGACAAACTAACATCTTCAGCTCGTTTTGTTAACAAGTTTCTACGAAGAAATCACCACACTCACAGGGAAAAAATGAGAAGTTGATTAGAGCCTTAATATTTGGAAATATTAAAACTCACATGTAGTAATTGATGGTTTACAGTTATTTGCTGCCATACCTCTGTGAATAAAGTAATGAAATAAACAGTAACATGTAACTATGTATGATTGTTTTTGAAAATAGTAGCGACTGCTTCATTTCAAACATAACTTGTTAATAATAATGTATATGCACTGATAAACTCATAGTTTCTTGAGAAAGGACTCTTGAAAATAGTTTTGGTTGTGTGACTATAAACTCCTGGACATCAATTATTGTTGTATTTCAGAACACTTTTTGCATCTGATTCATTGGCAATAGTAATAGAATACATAATACTATAATGCCTTTGTGTGCCCTGAGTGAACTTAGTACCCTATTGTGTGTCACTAGAGCCACTAAGTACTCGTTCATCTTCACATTCCAGTCCTTTCCATGAACTGTTGCACTCGGCCATTCACATTCATCATAAACTTCCAAGAAATAAGTGTTTATAATAACAATATCTATGACAGGTAAAACCTCATGTCACTCAACAGTAGGAACTTCATCGTTTCATTTCATTTTATATACGTTTTTATTGAAAGTTTTGTTCCTTTAATCTCAGTGTCTGAAAAAAAAAACCATAGCTGTAAATTCGGTAAATACGACGACTTTGGTCAAGAAATGAGTCTTAAATTAGTAAACGAACTTACTTTTGAATAAGCTGTTCTATTAATACGTTTAATTCGGCATCTTTCTCTTTTAACTTCGTTTTCGAAAAACAAACAACACACAATTTGACATTTGATCCGTGCTCTGCCTCTGCCTGAATGACAACTGGCAACAGTGCGAACAAATTTACGTCGGAAACGTTAATAGATTTATGACATTTGTTCACACAGAAACCAGATCTATGATACGTTTATTGATGGAAATGAAAGGTTATGTTTGTATCTGATAACACTTGTAGAAATTGTTATAAATGATTACATACCGAAGATAAATCTCAAAAGCGATATGGGTGACAGAAAGCTGCATTCTTCATTATAGAAAATGAAATAGAAATCAAGGGAAGAATATTCAACATTTGTCGCCAACGAAACTTGGATGAACGTGTTCATTGTATTATAAATTTGGTAATTATTTATAACGTGAATAATCCTGCTTTATCTTTCGTCGAATGGGATTGAAAAAGTGTGATTATGCTTGTTTTTATTGTACAGGTACTTATTATTTCCAAGTTTTGAATGGCAGGCATATATCTATGATATCCAGGAGTGGCATAGCTCATTATGAAAGTTTAAAATGGCTTTATCTTTTTTTCTAGGCCGAATCGAAAAAAATGGTTGAGGAAAAAAGTGTTTCTTTTGACCTCAGGAATCTACGGTTAAAATATATCTACAAGTCAAAGACTCACCCTGTATATTCCCGGAATATTCCTCGTATCTGCCATAAGGCCAAAAGAGATTGCAATATGCATGGCATATGCAAGAAATATATCAAATATATCTACTCAAAGAGAAATATTCCATACATATGCCATTCCAGATATGTCTGGTTATGCTATAAGAATAACTATACGATATGCGTTTAGAATATTATTTAATAGTATTTATTGGTAAATATATGAATCTTCATGGAATTTTACAAACTCCACAAAATCCTTTTTGAACGATAATTTCTTATATATACCTATTACCACTACCTCGCTTTTGCTTTTGTTCCGAAACTAACTGATGAGTGTGCTATTCTCCAGTAACTGTGTTTTAAAAGTAAAAACTTTCTTTCTATAGATTATATTTTCGAAAAATCGCAGTTATAATGAAGTCATAGTCGGATTCGAATTAAAAAAAATAATATCCCATGCGGGATTCGAACCAGCGTCCGTTTGTATTGACTATCCACCTGTCCTGTGTTTGGAGTACATGGATTGAGGTTAGCAGTTGAATAGAAAGGTGAGTGTAGAATGAACCCAAAATAAAGCATATGTTATTCACGTCTAATGCAAAAATCCACTCATGATCGAAAATTTACGAAGCCACCCGTCCACAGAACATAAAAATGTTCTAATCAATTCTGAAGGGCAGGTCAACAACACAATTAAATATGGCCGCTGGGGACAAACAGTAAACAAAGCGCTGTCAGATAGACGTCAAACTAAAATCCTGGATGAAAAACAGAATGCAGAATGTGTATTTTTAACAAATTTTTTTTAATATTCGAAATTAATTCTACAGGATGCCGCCCGAAGATACAGATGTGTTCGATCGGGAGCGTGATGAAAACGAGCAAGCTAAAGCTAAATTCTTCGAAAATTTATACAAGTGCTGTGCGAAACCGTGCAAGGCTTTGATGTGCAGAGTTTGCAATTCAGTTTTTCACGAGAGTTGTTCCAAAAGATTAAAAAACATTAGAACCGTTGATCAGGGAACTGTTGAATATTGTGATCCAGGTGAATGCGAGACTATTCAGCGTAAAGACGAAACCAGAATTCTGCAAACTGAAATTTAATACTTAAAGATGTTGCTAGAGGAAATTCAGGAGAAAGATAAAGTTCTTCAATTAAATAATGAACTTCTATTGGAAAAATTAGACGAGGTTAATGCAAAGATACAGAAGATAACAACTTCAAAAACATGTGAAGCTGATAAGGTTCCGATGTCATCTACGGGAGTTGAAAAGAAAAAAAGTGGAATTTCCAACAAAAGTAAAAACAAACAGGCGTTTACAAAGAACAGAATCAAGAACGGATAACACCAAGCATTAAACTCAGCGGGGTCACTGATACTGCACGGGATGCCGCAGCTGCTGATCGGCACCTTGCTAGAAATGCAGCTGTTACGCCTGTATGGGGAACCTCAACTGGTGCTCATGACAATATCAAATCCAGATCATTGGTAGAACTTGAATATACACAACATAGGAAAATGAATGAGATTATAAATATTGGTGATAACCAAAATATGATGAATAATCCAAATTAGGAAAATTCAGAAATGAGCACTTAATATGCATGGAAAACAGTTGTGAAGAAAAAAATATCTATAATAAATCTGTATTGTGCACGGGATCTAAAGAAGTTGATCTTAAGAGCAAGATAAAGGGTGCTCCGAGGAGAAAATGGCTCTATGCGGGAAGAATATATGGAAATGATGTAACTGAGAGAGATATGAAGGATTTTTTGAAGAGTTCAACTGGCTTTGATGACTTCGAAGTGAAAAAACTGCCAACAAAGGGCACTAATTCATCTATCAGTGTTGGTGCTATCTCTGATCAATTTGAAAAGCTATTGAGTCCTAAGTGCTGGCTAGAGGCTAGAGGGTGTTGTGTTGAGGGAATTTAATTTCCGAAATTTTTTTCAGCGGGCCGGAAGAATGAAACAAACAAACTAGAGTGGCAGAATAGTAGATATAATTCTTTTTCCATAGCCCACCAGAACATACAGTGAATTGGAAACTGTCTGAGCTCCCTTGAACTATTTGCATATGAACATGAATTGGATGTTTTGATGGTTACTGAACACTGGAAAAGCAAAGAAGAACTTAATGCCTGCATATTGCAAAACTACAATCTGGTGGACAGTTTCTGCCGGGAAAGAGGTAGACATGGTTGAAGTGCTATCTTTTGTAAAAGCCCATACATATATAGTAGAAGGGATGATATAAATTCTTTAAGTGTGCCTCGTGTTGTGGAGTGCTGTGCAGGTCAGGTAAATCTTGAAGGTTCGACAATTTTGGTAGTTTGCATTTATAGGCCTAATTCACTGCCATCTTGTAGCGTAGATATTTTTCTTGAGAAGCTAAAATTAATACTAGAAATATATGTTAAGGAAAATCGTAAATTATTGATTGGAGGAGACTTTAATATCGATACACTGGTGAATTCCAGAGAATCTCAACTTTTTCTTGATCTCCTTGAGACATTCAATATGACTATTAAAATAAATAAGCCAACAAGGCCTGCCTCGAATACCTGCTTGGATAATTTTTTAACAAATATAAATGGCACGTCTTTCGTGACTGAAAATCACATATCTGACCAGAAGGCAACAATATTCACTTTTGAAACCATATTTGGAGATAGGAGGCCACTTAAGATCTGGATAAGAGATATGAACGAAACATTTATAGGTGATTTTCTGCTCAATCTATCACACACAAAGTTGGGCGAAGTTAACAGTTTTGATAGCACAGACATTAATGGTGCGTGGAATCACTTCTCAGATTCTTTTAGGGAGATTTTTGAGCATAGTTTTCCCTTTAAGTGTATATTTAAGAGAGATTCTAGAAACTCATTTCAGGAACGTTCCTCAAATTAGAGGAATGGAAAATATTTTAGATAAACTCTACACTGTATCTCAAGTAAGGCAAGAATTCAAAAATGTTTATTAGACTTACAAGAAAAAATATGACTTCTATATTGCAACATGGAACAAAAAGAATTACAATGAAACAATAAGAAATGCACAGAATACATCAAAGGCAACTTGGCAGGCGGTAAACAAAATCACTAATAGGGGTCCTAAATCTAGTTTCGATAACACGAACCAGGAAGATTTGCACAAAATGGTAAATGATTTTAATAATTTCTTCGTCAATATGGCTCCATCATTGTGTAACGGGTCGTCAACCAAAGTTGGTAACAGGCATAATTCTGCACGTCTTCAGAATTCCTTTTATATGTTTGATTTGAGGAATCTGAGGTAGTTGCAGCAGCAAAATCAATGAAGAACAAAGGGTCAACTGGGTATGATTGAATTCCCATGAGTCTTATTAAGAAGTCTATTCATACTATAGCTCCCACTCTTGCTCATATTATGAATCAATCTTTTGAAGAGTGTATTTTTCCAGATGCACTCAAAACATCAGTTATCAGGCCTATTCATAAGAAAGGAGATCAATCTGACTTGGGAAACAATTTCTCCATTCGAACGAAAAAAATTACTGTAGAGAATATAATAGCCAATGTTGAGGCAGCAGTTCGGTCCTTACCTGAGGCTACGGCTGGAGAAGTGAGGACTGAAGCCTCAAGAATCATCAGGAAGGCTAAACCTTCAAAAAATAATATTAATTTCAGGGAACACCAAGCCATAAAGAGTCTCAATGATGAAACATCCATTGTGATCCTTCCAGCTGTCAAAGGAAACGCGATGGTAGTGAGGGACACCTCTGACTATGATTCCAAAATGAGGGCGCTGTTAGACCCCTCAAACTACAGGAAGCTTAAAAGAGATCCTACCTCGTCCAGGCTCAGACAAGCAAAGGCTCTTATAAAAGTTTCTTCCCTCGATGAGGAACTCAAAAAGAGGATTTGTAAGAGTGAAGGAAGGGCTCAGCGTATATACGGACTTCCGAAAATTCACAAGGATAATGTCCCATTGAGACCTATCGTAAGTACCATCGATTCACCAACTTACGACTTAGCCAAAGTTTTAACGACTATGTTGAGACAGCATGTGGTAAATACGGACACTTTCGTCAAGAACTCTACTCAGTTTGTAGAAAAACTGCAGAACATTCAGTTGGGATCGAATGACCGACTCGTTAGTTTTGATGTTGTGTCTTTGTTCACACTAGTTCCCATCAGGGAATCGCTTAACTACGTGTCTGAGTTATTCTCGAATGACATAACAAAGCTCTTCGAACTTTGCCTATCATCCAGCTATTTTCAGTGGAAGGGCGAATTCTATGAGCAAATAGACGGCTGCGCCATGGGAACCCTCTAGGTCCTGCAATTGCAAATTTCTTCATGGAGAAATTCGAACAAAGTGCAATTGTTGGCTAATGTTGGCTAATGGAATAGTAGTAGTAGTAGTATTTTATTTGGCTTTTAGAAGTACAATGATTATACATATTTAACATATTAAGTACATTACTTTTCGTCTCGGACCCTGTTACTAGATGCTGCACCTAAACACTAATGTTTGATCTGTGCTCACACCCAGCAATGAAGGCCCGTCACAGTACCATCCATATAACGAAAATAAACATGTCACCAAAATTATATGGATCTTGGTGGTATCAAAAAAACGAGAAGGAGAACAGAAGCGGCAACTGAGAGACCATCCACATGGCTACGTTATGTGGATGATACTTTTTTCATCTGGAGTCATGGACTTGGAGAATTGGATGCTTTCCTATCCCATCTTAACAGTAGGCACCCAAATAATCAATTCACTATGGAAATTGAAAAGGATGGTGCTCTACCCTTTCTAGACGTCTTGGTTACTAGAAAACCTAATGGAAAGCTAGGACACAGGGTTTATAGAAAACCAACCCACTCTGACAGGTATCTACACAAGCAGTCTAAATATCATCCTCGACAGAAACGAGGAGTTATAAAAACACTCGTAGATAGAGCCCGACGATTGTGCGAGCCGGAATTTCTGGAGGATGAACTTGAACATCTACAGCATGCATTCGTTGCTAACGGATATAATGCTAAGGAAATTCAGAGGGCAATACGACCAAGACTTTCCACACGTGATGATAACACATCACAACTCACCCCCAATGGAAGAGCTATCTCACCATATATCCCCAAGGTCACCGATAGAATTGGTAGAATACTAAAGGGCCACAATATAGAGACTGTCTATAAGCCAACTCAAAAACTTGACCAAATGATCAGAACTAACAAAGACAAAGTCGACCCACGCTCTCAACCCGGTATTTACAGGATACCTTGTGACTGCGGCGAAGTCTACATTGGTACAACGAAGCGAAGTATCAATACGAGAATTGAGGAGCATGAACGATGCTGTCGACTCAATCAGACAGAAAAATCCGCACTTGCGGAACATGCTCTGACAGATGGACACAATATTGTTTTCTCAAAGGCAGAAGCTATTTCAAACATCAGAAGTTTCTATCCTAGGATGAACATGGAAGCCATTGAGATATATAAACATAAGAACAATATGAACAGAAAGAAAGAAACTCCTTTGGTACATAGCGCATGGTTGCCGGTGTTGGAAAAGACCAAAATCAAGCCAATACGAAGTGGGAGCGATGGACCAATCAACATCGCGAGCGTAAACAGACTACCTTCTCCCGCCAATGATCAGGGTATAAGTGGGGCCAACGGATCGAATCCAGCATCACTTTCGGAAATTCAGCGGTCGAGTTACAATCGAAGACCAAGAATCCTCTGAAGATGCCTACCGCAGTTGTGGGCGAAACGTTAGGTGAAATAATTCCTAATAGACCACGGCCAATAAGCTCGGAAGTCTCTCTTAATTTCAACTACCGACAAATCTGTCTACGAAGTTCATTCTGAAAACGTTTGAAAAAGTTATGGCAATTCGAATCCTGAAATATTTCAGGAAGTTTAATGTTGTGCACAGCATCCAACATGGGTTTGTCAACAACAAAAATACTGAAACTGCAATTTTTGAACTAACAAACACCATTGTCTTGGCATTGGAAAAAGGTGAAATTCCAGCTGCTCTGTTCCTTGACTTATCCAAGGTGTTTGACTGCGTGAACCATGAAATATTTTTGAAAAAATTAGAACTATGTGGAATAAGAGATAAACAACTGGATCTCATAAAAAGTTACCTCACCAACCGGAAGCAGAAAGTATCTTTTATGGCGAATGGAATCACATACACTTCAGACGAACTCATGTCGACTATGGGAGTACCTCAAGGCAGCATTTTGGGGCCGCTACTATTTATCATCTACATAAACGATTTAACAAAATATGTACCAACGGAAAACTGTCAACCTGTGATATATGCTGATGATACAAACATCCTGGTCAGAGCAACAAACATACTCTCCTCGACTCTCTTATTGGAGTCCGTTATGGGTAGAATGGAGAACTGGTGCAATGATAATAAGCTTGTAATGAATATGCAAAAAACGGAGTGTATGTTTTTCACTACTGAAAGAACGCACTGGAATCCACCTCATATGTTATATTACAAAGTCCAAAGGATTAAAATTGGCGAAAAAGTAACGTTTCTTGGTGTTCAAATATACAATACTTTGAAATGGATTCCTCATATTTCACAACTGAAGAGTAAACTTTGCTCCATAATATAAACACTGAATGTAGTGAAAATACAGGTCGACTCAGATGTATTGAAAGTTATTTATTATGCCTATTTTTAATCCTTAGCATCCTACTGCATTATTTCTTGGATCTGTACTTCTTCTGCAGAAAAAATTTTTGTAGTACAAAAATGGGCCTTACGCACAATTTTGGGAATGGGACATAGAGACACATGTAGGGGCCTTTTCAAGAATAATAATATGTTAACTATATATAGCCTTTACATATACACTTCTCCTCTTTTTCCGAAAACAAAACCATTATTTTGAGAAGTGCCAAAACAGGAATAATAGTAGACGAATGAATCCTTATATATTTCTACTTCATTGCTCTACTTTGCGAGAAAAGAACCCTTATTATGCGGGTATAATAGTTATTAACGTAACGAGTTGGATACAGATATCATTAAAGCAGGAATGTCAAAATAGAACAACAAGGCCGCAGGCCGAGTTGTTTAATTTGACATGAGTGCTTTAATGATATAGTATCCTACGAGTTACGTACAAAATTTTATCTACAACTGCTTGTTTTCATCCTTTCGAGAAATATTCTGAAATGATCAATTAATTCGTACTTTCAATTAAATATTCCATATGAAGCCATATACATATAAAACGTTCAGTTTGTCTATGCATGGAGCAAGTCGTCTATATGCGTTACTATGGCTACACACATGTAACAATAACAACATATATAAATGCCGCTTCTTTCAATTTTCATTTTATCTATTCAGATAAGTTTCAAAATGAGCTCAAGTGATGAACTTCCTTCTGATATAGAACACGAAGCGAATAATGTCATAACCAAAGATTATAGAATTAAAAAGATAGGAAACTCCCTTACATCTGTGGTACTAAAATCCGACTACGATTTTTGGCTAGTTTCTTACTTGTGACACCTAGATGGCGCTGAAAACATAATTCAGTACAGAAAACTATTTTAATTAATTCGAATTATACTTCTCATAAATTTCCATTGAGTATTCCTTGTCGAGCTTTTAAAGAAACATCCTGATCGACAAAACAAAAGCAGAGCTCCGTTTTTTGATCAGGATGATATTTTCCATCTACATATTGTTTTGAATCAAATGAAATACGCTTCTGGATTCTTTATATTTTCATTTGAAATGATTGTGTAAAATCAAATAAAATTCGATAATTATGAAATTGAGAACATCTCGAACATTCGTTCACAAATTAGAGAATTATTATAACAATTTCAAGAGTTTATTCATACAATGAACTTTCGATAAATCGAACATCGATAAGTCAAACAGTTGTTCTGGACCCGATTCATACATATCTTACCCAGTGTATTTTCACCTCAATGAGTCTAGAGGGTCTAGTAGATGAGTTGAACTGCTGGAAGGGTCGTCAAGAGAACCACTACCTCTATAAGTCGTTCTTCTGACCACCATTGCCTCTATGAGTGGAACTTCTTGATCTAATGAATTAGACCGAAGAAAATTCGGTACGCAAACAAATTTTCCAGAACAATATATTTTTGCCCCGAAAACTCTATCCATTTGACAACACTGAAAATAAAAAATAATAAACAAGACAGGTAAATGATACGAGTTTCAAAACTTACATTTCCATTCTCTTTGGTAATGAAAAGAATGCACATTCAAGATTATTCTTTCCATTATTTCTGCAATTATTTACCATGCAATTCGAATGTCGGCAAGTTTCTAACACAAAATTTATAACAGAAAAACACACAAACCAAGATTATGGAGTGAGCTAGGTGCTACTATTTTAGATTTCGAGTTATTTCAGTGGAAAATACGCGAGAAAATACAATCATCATTCAGCAAAAATATTTATTCAAGTATTTCTTTCAAAATTGACAACAGCCTACTAATAATCTCTATTTAATCTATGTCAAATGGACCCTAATTAAATATTTCAACCATAACCCGATTACTTTTGAAAAACAGATGTCGCTGACATCACTGTAGTCGCTTCGTTTCTCATCTTTATACTCAATAATCTTTGGTCATAACGGATCTGGTGCCATCTACATCAAAAAAGAAATATGAAGAAGCATTTGATCGATATGAAAAATGGTGTAGCGAGAAGAATATCAAACATATAACAAGCGAAAAGGTGTTGTTGGATTATTTCAAGAAATTGAGCGAAACACAAAAGCTCTCATCACTTTGGTGTTATTATTCAATGTTGAGGCCAATAATATCGATAAGAAAGAATGTTGATATCAAGAAATATTTCAATTCAATTCAATTTTTGAAACGAAAATCAGAAGGGTACAAGCCTAGAAAATCCAGGATATTTACCAAGAAAAAAATAGCAAGATTTTTATTGGAGGTTCCTGACGAGAGATTCTTATGCATGAAGGTAACCTATCGACATTCTTCCGAGAAAAGAATTATGATGAAATAATTATCTCAGGTCATTTTTATTATCGGTCAAACCTACTTGTAGAAAATGTAAAAGACGAAGGATTATGTTTTCATCTCATCATCCCAACTTGCAAGACAAAGACGAGAAGAGAGTTTTTTGTAACATCAGGGAACAATGAAGGGTTGAATCACGTGGAAACTATCCGAAAATATATCAAATTGAGACCAAAAAATTGCGATCATGAACGGTTTTTCCTTTTTTATAAAGCAGGAAAATGCACGAAGCAGCCCGTTGGTGTGAATACTATAGGTTGTGTTCCAAGCCTAATTGCACAATTTCTGCAATTGCCTAATTCAAAGGAATATACTGGACATTGCTTTCGGAGGTCTTCAACTTCTCTCTTGGCCGATACAGGAGCTGATCTTTTAACAGTGAAACGACACGGTGGATGGAAATCAAATACCTACTGTCGCTGAAGGATATATTGAAACTTCTGAAGCAAACAAAAAACGTACCGCAATGGCAATTCTAGGTCTTAACAAAAAAGTCTTTCTCGAACGAAAGAATATTGCCTCTACTTCTAGGGACACAAGTCCAGCGACATCCACAGATGATGTTCATAATCGAAATATTTCTAGTGGAGTGTTAGGCCAGTCATCGTTCCCTATTTCTATTTCAAATTGAAAAGATTTTGTTCTTGATGTGTATAATAATAATGATTATAAATAATTCCAATAATCGTAACCTGGATAACTTTTGATTTGGAATTCTGAAATTCTTTGATAGGATTGTTATTTCTGTGGTTCTCATTACAGCACAAGTGTTGTGATGAATTCATTACAGCAAAAGTGTGTTAATGAAGGTTGTTATGACAGTTTCATGAGTGTCAAATATCAGTCATTATCTGACAGTTGTAGATAAAGATATCGCCCGAACGAAGCGGAGCGGAGTTCTGGATAGCAATCGAGTACGGGAAAGATATTTTCTGCACAAGATAGGAACATTATTTTTTCTACGACCCCACATTGAAAATATATTTTTTATTTCAACATATAAAACATTCCAGGAAAATCCATAATACACATGAATTCTACATGTCGTTACCATGGTACTCTCATAGTTGACGTTCGATGCATTTGGACATATCATAATTTAGTTTATTCTTTAATGAAAGTGTGCGGAAAAAACCATGCTAATACTTTCCCGCACTAGTGCGGGAAAGTGACACTTTCTAAACTAAAATGAGTACGGCAATTTCTAATTATCTTTTGTTTGTGTTTTTGACTTTTTTATTTTTATTGATGTACCTAAGGGATATCACAATAACTATTGAAAATAAATATATATTCTATTCTATTCTATTCTATTCTATTCTATTAATGTTGAGAGTCATTAATTCAATGGAGTTTCAAAAGGAACATACGTTCAAAGATTGACACATGTCATATAACCAGCTTATTCAACATCAAACTGTGTAGTGATAGCGGTGTAACCAGTTACTGATAATTACGTTTTTTTTTCCTAAATTATTGTTACTCTTACTTTCGGACGTTATTATCTATGAAACAGTTATAATAACAAGGTTTTTGAATACCTCGATTTTTCCTGATCAAAATAAATTTATATGCCAGGTAGGTATATATTTATTATATTAATACTAAAAATATCATTGAAAAATTGAAAATGAAGTAGGTCTATTCAGCTACTTCTGCGTTACTTGGTAACGTCGCATGACGTAGCAGTTCGACACGTTTTGTGCAAGCGTTATTTGCTTTTTTCTAAACCTAACCTCTACCAGTTTAAATTTTTTCATGTGGAAATGCTAAAGTAAAAATTCAATTTAATCTTTTGGTTTTGTTCACGATTTATCACATGAATATTATTGATTTTTTGATGCTGTTTCTTGCACAAGATAGGTATGTTAAAAGTTTTATTTTTTTTAGGTTTTATTATGTTGAGATTTGATCAACTATCCGAGTTTTTTGTGTTAGAACTGAAGAATACGAAGACCAAGGAGATGATGAATAAGTTGGGAATCTTTCACACCTTCACGAATGTAAACACGCCAGAGCAAAATGGAAGGATTGAAAGAGATATGAGAACGTTTGTCGAGGCAGCCAGGGCAGCAATACATGCAGATAGTTTGGACGAGAGACTATGGGCAGAGGCAATGAATTACGCGATCTTTACGATCAATCACGCAGGAACCAGAAACGTACCAGGGAAAAGTCCGGCAGAACTGTGGTTTGGAAGGAAAATGAAAATTGAGAAACAACGACCTTTTGGATGCGAATGTTTTGTATTGAAGCAAGCACAGAAGAAAGGCAAGATCGACAGAAAATCAGAAAAGGGAATTCTGGTTGGCTACGATATCGATTCACCCTGTTACAGGATTTATTTGAAAGAGAAGAGAGAAATTGTTACCTCAGACAATGTTATCTTCGCCGAAGAAAAGATAAAACTAAGACAAGGCTCTGAACTTGAGACATTAGCATCAGAGGGTATACTGGAGAAGCAAGATGAAAGCAGCAGTGAGTCAGATGAAGAAGACGAGAACTGCAGAACCGAAGAAAATGCTGAGGGGGCAAGTGACAAAGAAAATGGGACACAACCACCAGAAGAAGAGCCAAGAAGGAGAACTTTGCGAGATCGTCGAACTTTGCAACCACCACCGAGACTGAGAGATCGTGTACTTGACAGAAAGAGCGTAAAAGTGGCCATAATTGGTGAAACTGAGAACATCTCGGTGAGTGAGGCACTCAAAGATGAGAAGTGGAGACAAGCGATGCAGGAGGAGTACGACTCGTTAATGGACATGAAAACTTGGGAGCTGGTGGACTGTCCAGAAGGAATGAAACCGATTACCCGTCGTTGGGTACTTCGAGAGAAGACAGATGGTAGATACAAGGCCAGACTTGTGGCAAGAGGATTTGAACAGAAGGAGGGAATTGACTATGAGGAAACATTCAGCCCAGTAGCTCGCCATGCATCGATTAGATTACTTCTGAGCCACGCAGCTTCAGAGAAGATGAAGTTGGTATCGTTCGATGTAAAGACGGCATTATTGTATGGAAAACTGGAGCAGGTCATCTACATGAATCAGCCTGAAGGGTTCAACGATGGATCAGGAAAAGTCTGCAAGTTGGATAAGAGTCTTTACGGGCTCAAACAAGCTCCAAGGATGTGGAACGAGAGGGTTACCACATACTTTGAAGACAAGATTGGTCTAATCAACACCGATGACGACCCATGTATTTATTATAATGAGGACAAGAGCATTATGCTCTCACTTTTCGTAGTTGATGGATTGATAGCTGGGAAAGATGAGAATGAAATATACAGACTCTCAGGCAAGATAAGCAAGGAATTTCAGGTTACATTCAGCAAGAAAGTACAGGACAAAATAACGTATTTGGGCATGGAAATCAAGATCGACCAGAACGGTATTTTCGTGAATCAGCCGCTGTACACAGAGAAGATCTTGAGAAAGATTAAACTTGAAAATTGCAACCCAGCATCTACACCCATTGAGCAAGGAATGGTTACCAAAAAGACAGATTTTCAGAATGACGAGGCACTTCCAGCGAACAACAACTATCGCGAAGCGATAGGGAGTTTGTTGTACTTAGCTACAATAACCCGGCCAGACATCAGCTTTGCCGTGAACTACCTCAGTCGATTCTGCAACAAGCCCATGAAAAGTCATCAGGCAATGGTGAAACGTGTGTTTCAGTACCTGAGAGGGACAGTAACTGCAGGAATCCATTTCGGAGGAGACAGAGAACTAGTGGCTTACACGGATTCAGACTTTGGAGGAGACTCTGAGACAGGACAATCGACGAGTGGAGTGTTAGTGATGAGAGGTGGACCAGTGATCTGGTACTCGCAGAAGCAGCGTCTGGTAGCTACTTCAACTGCAGAAGCTGAGTACAGAGCCGCGGTGTCAGTGATTGATGATGTGTGTTGGATGAAGAGAATGGCACTGGAACTTGGGATTTTGAAAAGTGATCAGCCAATTACCCTAAAAATCGACAACATGTCAGCCATACACATGTTACAGAATGCCCACGAAGGAAAAACGACCAAAGGAAAGAAACACATTGAGATACCACGAAAGTACATCCAGCAACATGTCGGCAGTACTGTGACATTACAACATGTCGAGAGCAGCAAGCAGATGGCAGACATTCTCACCAAGCCACTTAATAGAAAAGTTTTTGAGACGCTCCGTTGTGAGTTGATCAAGGAGGAGTGTTGAGATTTGATCAACTATCCGAGTTTTTTGTGTTATTTTTGATTTATATAGAGTCAAGTAAACGAATTCGATTTAAAGTTGGCAGGTGAATTCTTTTGAAATATTTTTGTGTGACAGCGTCTGTCAGAAATAAATAGTCGAAAGAAAAACGTGCTCCGAATTGTTCTGTTCATTTAAAAGTCTTTTGAAACTATAAATCTATAGTTTATAGAAAGTTTTGCTGTGCAGAACAAGTTGAATTAGTAGAGTCCATAGGGATTTCTGTTTGTGTTCAATAAACTGAACATTTTGTCGAGATTGGACTTATTATTTCTTAAACAGAAGAACCCAAATCCACGGAAAATAACAACATATTATCATTATTATTATTTAGGATTTATCAAATAGCTGGATTACACAGAATACTGAGGTGTAATGACCATTTCAAGAATGCTGGTTTCTTTCAAATCAAAAATAACAGAAGATCAACAACCCGTCTAAGTCTGCTCAGGAACTTGTGGATCTTGATTCTGCATTTGATGACGTAAATATCAAAACGGCTTTGGTAGGTACTCCTATAGGAAGAATGCTTGAAAATTATATGAGCCGGTCAGAGGAAAAGTGGTATAAATCACAAATTCCGAATTCTTGAGTTATACCGATATTTGGGTACATATATCGTGCATATCATTCTTCTAATCAGTGGTCTAAGTTAAATTAAATCATCGTTTTGACCGAGTATGTAACGATCTTCTCTATACCTTTCAATGCGATATTTAATCAACCGCAAGGTGAAACCGTAATTTCCTAACATTTCACTTAATTGGAGTTATACCACTTTTCCCTTGAGCCACTCATATGTGTATGCCGACAAATTGGTCCGTGCTACATCTTTGGTTATGTATATTAACGGTTTTTCGGGTCAAAGAATTATTGTTTGCCAGTGGAGGTAACCTTAAGGAAGTCGTCAAAAGGATAAAGTAAATGACGAAGTAATGAAAGAATATAGTTGGGTTGGGGGAAAAGGCACCCCTTATTACATTTTGCAATATTCTCAAAGGTTTATGGTAAGAAAAATAATTTCAGTGATGATTAAACCCAAATATTGTAAAGCAGAATGAAAATACTAAATTTATTACTGAGAAATCAGTGGAACAACTGATTGCCATATTGCTTTCTAAGGCAACTGAGAGGTGTACGAGAAAAATGTGAGTGAGTACCTACCTAACCACCCGCTTTTTGAAAAAATAACATATGTTTGTAATTGAAGGTTAAAAACTGTCAAACTAACTCATGCTTAAGGTGTCTCTTACTTTATTTGGATAACGACCAAATTTCACATTGAGTTTTCTAACATAGCCTTCAGTATAGCACTTTTAGATGAATAAATATTTTCATCACCAATTTTTTTTAAGGTAACGTCTACTAGTTCGCAACCCGAACAATCTGAGTTACCAGTTCAATATTTCTACCATTTTAAAAATTACCCCACTGTTGTGTTTTCCCTATTTTTAGTTTAATTCACTAAAATGTTAGTTTCTACTTATTCGGAGTTCATATGTTTTGTTTTGTTTTCGAAAATACTTGGTTGATTTATATTTCATTTTCACTTAATCTATGTGTATCATATTTATAATTTGATAATGTGATATTTCTGTAAATCTCTCATATTTTAAAAAACAGTATTCTAAAAACTTGTTGAAAAAAATATTCGTTTCATAATAAATATTTTTCATAACAATGTTGATACAATTCTGCTTCTAATTTCGATATCTACTCATAGTGAAAATAATCAATGCGTTATTATTAGTATCACTACAAAATTTTGATATTGTCAGCATATCGTCGGTCCAATGCCAAAGTCGCAAATGTGCTTTTTTGTAGAGATTTCATTTTGTGGCACTTGATGTATTAGTGCAACGAAATGAAATCTCTATTTTTAGCAATGTCTGTAATTTTTAAAACGCGTTTTCTCAAAAACCAAAAAAGCACATTTTGGCATTGGACCGACGATATGTCATGGATATATTTGGAGATAAAAAGATAGTGGCGGCATATATGAATGAGGAGATATTTTATAAATGAATATGCATAGCATATGCCATGGATAAATTTTGGAAGATCATAAGATATTGCTGGCAGATCTTTCATGGTGACCTCGAATATACCTGGAATATGCCAGGCTTATGCCTTGGGAGATATGGAATATTCCTTTAATATTTCAATATGCCAGTGGAATATTTCTGTTCCGTCTGGGTTCTTCCTCTAGTCGATGTAATCCGTGAGCAAAACACGTTACATGATTTAAATTTTGGTGAAATACTTGGAGGGCTTGAGTTCATATGGGAAGCAGCATCTGACAGAAATATTAATACCCTTTCTTCTGCAGCTGATTCAGGAAATGTATTTTTTCTACCATCATTGACAAATGTAACCATGGTAGAATGATTCGTCTTTTCCAATTGTTTGACAGCCAAATAGGAAGGAGAAGGCTCAAGTTTTAATGTACCAACAATTAAATACACTATATAACGTCCACGACTGTCGGTAGTTTCATCAGCTGAAATCCAATCCTTTCAGTTCATTATGTATTTCTTCCATAACATGTTGAAAAACTACTTGTATAGAATTTTTACGCAATGTTGATTCGTCCGGTACATTTTGATTTAAGCAATATTTTTTCAGAAATTGTTTGAGAGTAGGGTTGATAATTTTATGCAGAGGAATATAACTTGCAAGCATTGTTTAACATAAGTCCTTACTACATTGGTTGCATTCAGAGCTAGAAGTAGACGTAATATGAGACCCTAGATATATTCACCAAGATTTTTGAATACTTAATTCTTGCAATTTCAGAATTTTCAGAACTGAAAAACTTCACTTTATCCATCAATTTTCACCACTCGCACAATTTAAAACCTCCTTTTCCTCTATTTTTCTCCCACTTTTTCGATCGTGTTTACTGATTAACCGATTGCGCATCCGACAGAGATTTTAGTTAACATAATAACTCAAGCCGGTCCGATCACCAGCGACGTCGTATCTTCCCTGACTGGGTGCTCGAAATGCAACAAAATGATTAAGATTTTTATCGAAAAATCATATTCAGTGATGAGGAGACCTTTTTTCACCTCGGAACTACAATGTTAGACTGTGGGAGTCACGTGGAACATAACGTGCAAATTCCAATGTTCAGCAATCGATTAAAGACCTTAAAGATGGAAGTCGTTAAGTTATTGCGGACACACAGCCTCAAATGTGCGAATTGGGCATGGAGCATTTCAATGAAAATGACATGTTGCTGCAAACGTAGCCGTAGCGGCCATCTGTCTCATAATGAAATGAATATCCATCAAAAATATACTCACAAAATTATACTAGTTTTTTTTTTGTAATATCGAGATGAAACCTTTTATTGCAAAGCTGTTGAAGTAGGTACGGAGTTCTTTATACCTATACATACTCTACACCATAATATATGGTATTGTTAATTTCATTCGAGTTTTTTTATTATTATATCCATACTAGTACTAGTACTAGTAATACTAGTAATATTATAAATGTGAATATCCGTGTGTTTGTTTGTATTCTATGGAATCGGGAATCAGATGATCCATTTTGATGAAAGTTTCACTATATTGTAGAGAATTTTTTTGGGAGGTTTTCATGTAGGGTTCATCGCTATATAACGACAAAATAAGAAAAAATATCGATTTTTCATAAAAACTCCCGGTACTCCTGCTTTTACGGGCGACGCTGCGTATACTATAAGAGATAGAGAAACATGGTCACAGACAATTTTGTAGTGTTCGAAAAGTTCTATAAAAAAGTCCGCGACGGCTTATATCTAACTGCCGAAGACAACCCACGATAGCCATTTTTAACATTTTCAATTAAATCCAAAATAATGGTCAATTTGAAGAGGCCTTTTGACTGGCATGGAATGAATCAATATAAAAAGGAATGTTACTGTTATCTGCGGCATTTACTTCTGATGAAAAATGCTTTTCACAGTATAGTTTTCTAATGGATACTTCGAAAGTTACAGTAGGTTGAACGAGTGTGAATTTGAGCAAGAAATTATTGAATGTATACGCGACATCGTTTTGTCATGTATACACGTGCTGTCTCTCCTTCGATACGAGGTTGTGAATGTGGAGTTGCGGACCTATCAGTACCATTTTAAATTGAAATATAACGCGAGCGGCACCGCGGGTATGAGCTTGTATTCATATAATTTATTTACATGGAAACAAGTAAGTTTTCGGAGAAAGCAACCAAAACATTTATTTGCAAAATGAAAAATTTCAACAATTTCAAAAATACAAAAAAGTCTCCTCTAAATAATTGCATTCCAAACTTTTTCATATCTAATTTGTAGAACGAAATGAAAAACGAAGAAGTTTTCTAAGAAACATTGATAGGACATTGTTTAAATTTAACTGTGACTGAAAGTGTAATGTTTTTATCTTTTTTGGTGTAAAAAGTTCAAAGTTCACTATTTTTTCAGTGGAAATGAATTCGTCAGGAAACCAAAGTGAAATGAAATGTAAGAATTGAGAGGAACCGTGTCTTAAGATAATTCATTAAACTGATTACCTCTTGAAATGGTACTTACTTGTAGTTTTATAGACATCCAGATAGTTTTCGTGTTTCAATCTCTTCACATTAACTTTTGCGTTTGAGATCCACTGGATTTCCATTGGTGCTAGAAACAATATCAGAATATTACAAGTCCTTGGTGGATTCGACATAAAATATCTGCTTGTAAATATGGGAGTACCTAGAGTTCATTTCACAAAGTATTATAAACTGTAAACTCGGTAATACCTATTAGTCATTTTCAGAAAATCTGAGAAATAAATATACAGGGTGGCCATTTGAAAACGAAACAGACGAGATTACAGACGAAATAAATTTTTTCGATAGAAATGCTCGGAGAGGTCGATTTCTGTTTCGAGGGGGACCACTTAAGGTGTAGGTTACGGACGCATAGCGCTTCAACCCTTGCTACTACAACCCTCAACCCCAATTTTTGAATAGGGAAGATGGGGTAAGTGATACATCATTTGAAAGGTATTTTTATACTGATTTCAGCACAGTAATTAATTTTTCATTGTATGCATTAGTTCTCGAAATACAGGGTGGCCATTTGAAAACGAAACAGACGAGATTACAGACGAAATAAATTTTTTCGATAGAAATGCTCGGACAGGTCGATTTTTGTTTCGAGAGGGAAAACTTAAGATGTAGGTTACGGACGCATAGCGCTTCAACCCTTGCTACTACAACCCCCACCCCCAATTTTTGAATAGGGAAGATGGGGTGAGTGATACCTCATTTGAAAGGTTTTTCACAAAAAAACACTACAAGTGCCATGAAAACACCACTTCATTTTCAAATGCTTAGTCAAGAATATTTCGAGAACTAATGCATAAAATGAAAAAACAATCACTGTGCTGAAATCAGTATAAAAATACCTTTCAAATGAGGTATCACTCACCCCATCTTCCCTATTCAAAAATTGGGGGTAGTAGCAAGGGTTGAAGCGCTATGCGTCCGTAAACTACATCTTAAGTTGTCCCCCTCGAAACAGAAATCGACCTGTCCGAGCATTTCTATCGAAAAAATTTATTTCGTCTGTAATCTCGTCTGTTTCGTTTTCAAATGGCCACCCTGTATTTCGAGAACTAATGCATATAATGAAAAAACAATTACTGTGCTGAAATCAGTATAAAAATACCTTTCAAATGAGGTATCACTCACCCCATCTTCTTAATTCAAAAATTGGGGGTGAGGGTTGTAGTAGCAAGGGTTGAAGCGCTACGCGTCCGTAACCTACATCTTAAGTTGTCTCCCTCGAAACAGAAATCGAACTGTCCGAACATTTCTATCGAAAAAATTTATTTCGTCTGTAATCTCGTCTGTTTCGTTTTCAAATGGCCACCCTGTATAATAGACTATTCACCAACTGAAATATACGAAACGAAAATATCGAAACGAATATCACAATTACATAATTAAAACTGATGATTTTTTAACTATTATCGTTTTAGCAACATTGATTTCGACTGTTTACAAACGGTTCGAGTTTTGTGTCACGGTCAAACATAATCAGTTCGATCTATAATTTAACTATGAGTGGTCTCAGCAAATGAACAACGCTTGTTGGGGAAGTTCGTCGCGCTATTCCCTTTTTATGGTCAATTTAATCGCCCCGCTGAAGAGGCTATTCGGGATATTGTGTCAAAATATCGCACAAAATTACATTATTGGACATTAAACCACCAACAAGCTCACTTACCATGCGAACTGAAGAAAATATCGCAGCTCTATCCGTTAGTGTTAGAGATGACCATCAATGATCAATTCGGCACCGTCCGTAGCAATTGGGCCTCTGTTACCCAACAACGAGAAAAATTTTTCGAGAGAATTTTGGTGTAAAGCTTTTCAGAATGCAACTGGTGCCTCATACGCAGCACGCGAAACAATGAAAAAATTGAGAGGCATGTTCAGTGAATAATTCAATTTCACGTTTGGGACCGGTCAATTGGCCGCCTAGATCGTGCGATATAACGCCTTTATAGACTATTATTTGTAGGGTTATGTTAAGGCTCTTACTTATACTAACAAACCCGCTTCCATTGACTCATTCGAGCATTTATTCCTGAGATACCGGCTGAAATGTTGGAAAAAGTCTGCCAAAATTGGACTAAGTTGATGAACCATTTGGGGCGCCGCCGCGGTCCACATTTGCATGAAATAATCTTCAGACACTGAATTATTTGGACTCTACTATCGATTCAAGTGAAGATTGTAACGAAGCGAACTTCGTCACTAAGAACATACTGTATATTTTCCAACTGTTCCCAAATTCAAACACGAAATTATTTCTTATTTCGTATTGTGACGAGGTGAAGTTCGTTACTCGAATCATCCTGTATAATTTCCAACAATTTTACATTCAAACATAAAATTATTTCGAGTTTCATATCGTGAAAATCTAATAATCCAATTTCAGATTTCTACCTATGTAGAAAAAACTTACGTTCGCCGTAGTCGGCGACGTTATCTGCACCATAGGTGTTTTTTGTGCGGAGCGGCAATTGTTTTCACGATATCCGGGACTCGAAATATTCCCCCTCCAACCGACCTTATAAATTCGGCAGTTTTGAGAAAGACAGTCAGTTCTCAGTTCTCCGATAGTTTTTCGAATTTCGAATTTTCCGATAATCAGTTTTTCCGAGTTCTCCGATAGTTCTTCGAATTTCGAATCTTACGATAGCTAGTTCGCAGAGTTTTCGAGTTTTCAGATCCGAGAGTCTAGAATATTACGATAGTTGCGTTTTCCGAGTGGTTAATTCCGAGGAGTTTTGTGTCATTTGTAATTCCTCACATTTCGAGCGTGAAATTCTTCAGACTGCGATTTCGATATTCCCAACGAACGAGATAGGACTCAAGTGTTGTGTCGAGACCAAGAATCCACAGCATTGGTAAGACCCATCTTACTCACCTGTCTACGTGGCCGGCAAGTTTTCCTGTGCTGTTCGACAAGGGGGGCGATATCCGGAATTTATACTTTCTCGCTATTTTTTTTAAAATTACATCTCGTAGTCTACGTTTAGGCCCTGGTGATAGAGCTATCATTGAGTTGATACTCTTTCACCCCTCAGTGAAGAGTCCGCCTGGGGGTTTTCGCTTGGTTGTTTCCCCCTTTCTGAGGACCACCAGAAAGACTCTTCAATCCTGAGAAAAAGGGGCCGGTGTCCTTATTTCCGGGTTCCCGGACCTTCTCGCCAGATATACCCATCTTCTGTTCTCCAACTCATTCTTGTTAGGTGCGCCAATACGCGCTAGACCCAGGATACTGCTACGCAGTATTCCTTCGCGTAGTCTACGTTTAGGCCCTGGTGATAGAGCTATCATTGAGTTGATACTCTCTCACCCCTCAGTGAAGAGTCCGCCTGGGGGTTTTCGCTTGGTTGTTTCCCCCTTTCTGAGGACCACCAGAAAGACTCTTCAATCCTGAGGACAGGGGTAAATTGCCCTATCTTTCCCCACTACAGCTGTCATCTGGCCAGCGAACTTCGCAACGTTCGTTCAAACTCCATTTTGGCAGGCGCGCCGACGTGCGCAGTCCTGAGTTTTCTTTGCGCCTGTCTGGGGGGGGGAAATTGGACCGAACTTCTCGAGTCAAGGGGGAGGGGACAGTAGATCGCGTGCGCACGCAGGACAGGACAACTTGTTGACAGGTAGACAGGGTGTACCGCCTTTCACCCGCTACATTGTATGCTTTTCACTGGTAATCAAGATAATCAAGTTACTGGCTGTCGCTCTCATACTAAACTGCTTTCAAATCACGCATTTTAACAGCTCTACATACGCCGCCCGCTCACCTCGCTTCATTTTATTCCGTCCGTCATTTCTGTTGAGTTTTCTTTGTAGCTATTTTGTGTATATTGTTAAATTCGCTGCTTTTTGCCTCATTCATTTTATTGTAGCACCGTCAATAAATTGCAGCATTGCACGTAACATCAAAGAGTTTATATTTAGCAATATATTGTGTCTCGTCGAAGTGCGTTTTATTTATTTAGCTCAAAGTCGCTCCTCTTCAGTGGAAGAAATAATATCTTATCAATCGCTACCACCCCAGATTGAATCGAACCTTGTCTCCAACTGTGGAAAAGCTACCCAGGTGGACAACTGTGAGCGACGTAAGGAATTGCGACCTTATAAAACCCATCGCAATTGGCGCCCGAGTAAGCTTGGAAAGGTAGTGGTAGGTGTAAGTCGCAACCCAGAGAAAAACGCCGTCACAAGATTTCATCCATTTCCATCAATTTTATGAGTTTTCTCTTGGAAATATTTCCAATAGCAATTAAGAAAACACCCAATCTAACAGAACTTATCCACAAGGAAGGAACTCCTTAATTCTATGGAACGTTTCTGTGAGCAGAAAATAAGGGAGAGCCTTTATGAAATGTATGGATATTCTAATTTTCTGAGGCTACTTGTTATAAAATTTCATGGCATACTAGTCTGTTCCTTCTCAATGGCAAGGGATTTATTATTATTATTATTATTATTACATAACAGAAGAGTTGGGGTTCTCACCCATAAACTCAAAAATTACAAAATGAAATAAAACAATTGAATTCAATGGCCACAAGAAAAAAAGGAAAAAAAAAAAACTAAATAATGAGATAAACACCAGTCACAGTCACTTCAAAAAAAAGAATCAACTCTGGTCCCTTGTAAACTGGTCGAGTCTATTCTTGAAAGAATTCACCGTGAGAGCGCCAACAACACTATGGGGTAATCTGTTCCATACCTCAAAAACCCGATTGGGGAGGAACGTTTGGCGCTGCGTGGTCCTGAAATTCTCCTTCGCTAGTTTGAAGGCATGGCCACGCAGTTGTGTGCTGCTTCTCATGTAGAGGTGATCTAGGTTCACACCAAAGAATCCATTTAAGGCACGATAGGTAACAATAAGATCCCCTCTATTACGTCGATCCTCGAAGGTTTGTAGATTCATCAATCTCAAACGATCGTGGTAGTCAGGCCTTATCCTCCCAAAAGGAATTCTGGTATTCCAGCGCTGCACGGATTCGAGGAGAGTTGGTCGCTCCTGAGAGAAGGGCACCACACCGGTCCAGCATATTCCATCAAGGGGCGCACATAGCTGCAATATAGCATCCGAGAAGTTTCCAAACTACAACCTCTAAACGACCTCTGAATCATATGGGTCATCTGTTTAGACTTTGCCACGATAGACGCTACATGTTGAGACCAGCTTAAGTCATGAGACACCACTATACCCAGATCGTTATGGTGGTCAACAGGGGTTAAACATTGACCATCAATCACATATGTCAACTTCGGATTATTTCTACCTAAATGCAGAACCTGGCATTTGCTGGTGTTTAGCGGCAATAACCATTCTCGACACCAATTCTCAACAGCCTGCAAATCATCCTGCAAGGTCTCAATATTAGATGAGAGGTTATAAATTTTCGTGTCGTCTGCAAAAAGAGCGCATGGAGATCTAAGAAGTCGAGGCAGGTCAGACGTATATATTACGAAGAGAATGGGACCCAAGACAGATCCCTGCGGAACACCACTGGTCATCAAAACATCCTCAGATGAGTGAACATCAGCCACTCTCACTCGAAAAGTTCTATTGGAGAGGAAAGCCTTGATCCACGAGAGCAACGCATCCCCTATGCCTAGGTGCTGTAGCTTGGACAGGAGACGACGATGTGGTACTCGGTCGAACGCCTTGGAGAAGTCCAAATACAGAACATCAACAGGTATACCCTGATCCAACGAACGGGTCCAATCGTTAAGACAGTACAGCAAATTGGTCATTGTAGACCGACCAGGAACAAAACCATGTTGCTCCCGTGGTACAATATGATGCGTGAGCGCAAAGTGCAGAAGCTGCTCACAGACAACTTTCTCCAAGACCTTAGGCGAGAGTTTGTCTCCCCCCTTGAATATGGGTGTCACGGAAGCTCTCAACCATTCCCTCGGCAGAGCGGAAGTAGCTAACGATTTCCTGAAAATGAGAGACAGAGGGAGAGCAATGGCAGGAGCACATTTTCTGAGAGTAAAAGGAGAAATGCCATCAGGACCAGGAGAAGATGACTCCTTAAGGCACAACAGATGTCTGAGAACCAACTCCTCGTCGACAGAAACAATCCCAAGCTCAGCAGAAGGACCCGGAACACAAACTGAAGGTAACGGCCCGTCCGGTTCAGAGCAGTAGACGCTGGCAAAGACTTCAGCGAGGGAACCCGCAGATTCGCGGGCATCCTTGGACTTATCTCCTGCAGAGTTCCTGACCAATGGGGCAGAGACCTTCGAATTCATTGTTGCTCTCATGTATTTAAAAAACTTCTTTCGGTTCTTGCCAGAGGCGAGTTGGGATTCATATGAGGTCTTGGCCTTGTCAATCTCAGATGAAACGAAGTTGGAGTATGACCTGTGGTTACGGTAATCTGCATCAGATCTACTGCGGAGATATCTTTGCCACAAAGATTTTTCACATCTGATCATCTCGAGAACCTTCCCATCTATCCAAGGTTTGAGTGGGTTAAGTTTGATGGTCTTAATTCGGGTGTATTTTGAGAGCTTTGACTTCATAATATCGACAAATTTGTTCCACAGAACATCGATATCATCGTATTCATCGAACAAATCCATCCAGTTCACTCCACTAAGTTCTGAATTCACAGCATCATAATTAATTATTGAAATTGTGCGAGTATGTCGTTTCAAATCATATGATAAATTCATCTGAAGCGTCGCAGTCAGGACTACATGGTCAGACTTTCCTATCGGTGGCTGATAGGCAACTTCAGAAATCAGGTTGGAATGGGAAGATATCATCCAGTCAAGTAAAGATGGATTTTGACCATTTCTGAATCTGGTAGGCTGTAGAACGAGCTGGTGCAATGCAGAATCGGCAAACAATTTTGCATATGGGTACGATGGTGAGGTGGATGGGGGAACATGCATGAGTGGCCACCGAAGGTCAGGACAATTGAAATCTCCAGCGATGAATACGTTATTTTTTGTAGAAGATAGACTGCACAAAAAATCAGTCAGAGCAACATCAGAGAGACAAGGTCTTGGACGATAAACACAACCCAAGGTGATCGAAAAATTTGTAGACGTTGATTGCTACTTGTTGCGTATTTTTGATAATCTCTAATTTAATAAATAGTTGAGGCTTTCACGACTGGATATACTGACATTGAGAGAGCCCAATTAACACACACACGTAGATTAAACGTTTATTTGTGGTATCTGAAGTTGATTCAACGTTACACGTTGAATTTCTCAAGGTTATCTTTGAAACCTGAATTCAACCAAACGTCGACTCTACATATAATTTACGTTCCCGGTTCAACCGGTTGCTACTGCAACCATTATGAAACGTATTCTTATTGTTGTGGGGAAAATAGCAAAATAAAAATTTCTCTGAGTCCGGCAAAAACAAAGTCGACGAAAATCACCGAAAATTCTCCAAGTCCAGCTGAAACGAAAACCCTAATTCGTTAAAATCCGACTTGAGAAAATCTGACGAAGGCACGCCTTTTCATGGACGTTAAATTAGCTTCTCCAATAGGTGAAGACAAACAGGCATGCAACATAGATGAATTCAAAATAGTAATCATCGAAATGAATACCATTTTCAATTCCCAGGCTCAGAGATCTTTTATCATGAGGTTAGAGAAATGATATTAGATTTTGTCATTGAGATGAGTGATAACCGGTTTCGGCCTTCTTTGGCCTCATCAGTATCGCATACATCTCAGAGACAAAATCTTCATAAAAAAACTTCAATATTTAAAGCAATCGGGTGCGATGTACTGAGCAGAAATTACACAGCAGTGACATCCAATTGCGTCAAACTGAAGTTCCATATCTCCAATGACATGCGAAAAAAGAACTCTGTACATCCTCTTTCACTCAATGAGATTTTAGCAGTGGTCCTAAATCAGGGCCCTCATGCAGGTTTCTCCGAGTGATGGAAACGCCAAAACGTTTACCGTTTTATTTTTTTTTTTTAAAACACGTTTACCGTTTTATTCTTTTTCTCAAAAAACAATTGGCTTCACGGTCGCGAAAAGAATTGGGCGTTTCCATCACTTGGAGAAACCTGCATGAGGGCCCTGATTTAGGGTCACTGCTAAAATCTCATTGAGTGAAAGAGGATGTACAGAGTTCATTTTTCGCATGTCATTGGAGATATGAAACTTCAGTTTGACGCAATTGGATGTCACTGCTGTGTAATTTCTGCTCAGTACATCGTACCCGATACCTTTAAATATTGAAGTTTTTTTATGAAGATTTTGTCTCTGAGATGTATGCGATACTGATGAGGCCAAACAAGGCCGAAACCGGTATATCGCTCATCTCATATCCAATATCTAATATCATTTCTCCAACCTCATGATAAAAGATCTCTGAGCCTGGGAATTGAAAATGGTATTCTTTCGATGATTACTATTTTGAATTAATCATTGTTTCAAAAATGTTTTCGGTGTTGGCCTCCGTGAAGGCAAAGAATTTTTTTTTTGTTTACCGTTTTATTCTTTTTTTAAAAAAACAGGCATAAAAATTGCAAGAAAACAGATGCAGATTCATTCTTCGACATACTTCGAAACCAGCAACTTCAACGATATTCGACACTTTCGCTCTCAACGTAGAACCATCTGTTTTACCGCTTCGACCAGATTTTTGAAAAACTGAACTGACTACCTGCGTCGTCGAATACTTCGAACAACCGACATTCTCAACCCCTTAAAACAACGACGATCCATCCTGCGAAATTCATTCTTTTGAGACTTTCAAAACCATTAAGAATTATCGACTCGCCTTCACCGTGTAGAATCCATATATGCTACAAAATCAGTCTTTTCAGACTAATAAGTTTTACCTCTCAACCGTCGTCGCCGCCCTACTTCAACCTGCTGGTGGACATGAGGAACCAAAGACTTCTGGATGGAACCACCCAACTCACCTCTCGAGGAGAAGTGACTGAGTGCAACATTCCAGAAGTCAAAACCATCTTTGGAAATTCAAGGTATCATTACTTATTAATTGAATTTTCACAGATCATTCGACCTGGAGGAACCGCAAGGGAGATCGCCCACCACACAAAGCACCACTTCAAGACGACCCCTGGACCACCTGTTGCTGCCCGACCAAGACGACTGGCACCAGAGAAACTGAAGGCAGCCAAGAAGGAGTTCGACGCCATGCTGCAGTTAGGCATCGCCCGACCATCCAAGAGCCCATGGTCATCCCCACTTCACCTGGCACCGAAGAGGAACTCTGACGAGCTGAGGCCATGCGGAGACTACCGAGCCCTCAACGAAGGGACCATCCCGGACAGATACCCCGTGAGACACATCCGGGACTTCACCCACATCCTTCGAGGAAGGAGCATCTTCACGACGCTAGACCTTGTGCGAGCCTACAACCAGATTACAGTTGCTGCAGAAGACGTCCCGAAGACGACAATCACCACACCCTTTATAATGTTCGAGTTCCCGTTCATGACCTTCGGACTGAGGAATGCAGCCCAGACTTTCTAACGCTTCATAGACGAGGTACTACGAGGACTGGACTTCTGCTACTCCTACATCGACGACGAGTTGATGGCTTTATCAACCGAAGAAGAGCATATGGAACATCTCCGGATCGTCTTCGAGAGATTCCGAAACTACTCCATCGTTCTCAACCCGGCCAAATTCATATTCGGCCAACCAGAGATGAAATTCTTGGGTTACCTGGTATCTTCTGATGAAACCAAACCACTGCCAGACCGAGTCCAAGACATCTTGCAGTACAACCAGCCAACTACAGGACCTACGACGATTCCTGGGCATGGTAAACTTCTACCGGTGTTTCATCCCCAGAGCATCCCAGTCGCTGGCCCCACTGAACGATCTACTGGTACCAAGCCTGAAGTGGAAAGCTACCATACAGTGGATCTCAGAAGCCTCCGCTACATTCGAGGAATCCAAGAAGAGATTAGCATCAGCCACCCTGCTAGCACATCCCAAGGATGACGCACCCTTAGCCCTGGTGACTGACGAATCCGACACAGTAGTTGGTGCCACTCTCCAACAACAAGTAGATGGTGAATGGCAACCACTGGCATTCTTCTCCAAGAAGCTGTCCCAACCTCAGACAGACCAAAACCAAATTCAAGCAGGTGAAGAAGACACACAACGTCTCCACTATGCTTCTTACCCTAACATAAATGGATTGACAAGTAAATTAAAGAATATTTTCCGGAACGACAATGTCAAGATTGCTCTACGAAACCGAAAAACTGTGGAAAGTCTGTATACAAGATTGAAAGATCCAATCCCAACACTACAAAAAAATAATGTAGTTTATGCAATTGACTGTCAGGATTGTGATAAAAAATATATTGGGCAAACATCTCAATGGTGGAAAAATAGATTAACACAAGAAGACATCATGAATGATGTGCATTGGCCACCCATGCATTCAATCTAGACCACAGGATGAATTACGAAGATGTGAGTGTATTACAAATGGAAAGAAATTACCACAAAAGACTGATATTGGAAATGATTGAGATAAATAAACGGGAAAAGGTGATAAACAAGAAAACCGATACAAACAAATTAAGCTCTATATATAAGTACCTATTGAAAAGATCGAAGAAAGAAAACTTGATATTCTATGATGGCCCAGTCGATGAGTGAAATGTGAAAAAATGAATTGTGTCAAATGTCAAATTGTTGTGGAGTGTGGAAAGCGTTAGATGTTTGAGAAAAAATTGTATGATCTTTAAAAATTCAAGGAATCAATTATTACATTTTAAATTGTTACATTTGAAGGAGCAATATTGTTAAAGTGTGTGTGAAATTTTGTATAAAAATAATATAAATTGTTTGTACTATATATATATATATATATATGAAATAGGGTAGTTGACTGGATTAAATAGAGAGAAACTTATTTGGGATAGCAGTCTAATTCAATAAGTGTACTCTTTTTTCCTTTACTTTCTCAAGCTATATATATATATATATATATGGCATGCATTGAAGGATTACATCCTGGTCCCGATGGAATAGTTCGCGTGGCAACTATTTGAACAGCCACCAGTTCATTTGAGAGACCTATCGTGAAATTCTGTCCTCTTCCCGAACAATAGTGTAGTCGTCTTGTACGTCTACACAAAATTGTACATGTAAATGTGTATTATATGTATATATTTTTTTATATAAAATTTTCTGGGTCGCTTACGAACGCCGCAACGAATTTCTTACCCGAAATGAGCTTTTGTTTTTGGTGGATAATTTCTAAAAGTATTCAACGGTGAATTTAGGACATGATCACTTTGTTCCAGTAATCAAGGAGTTGCAGAAAGAAGAATTTTCAGTTTGAAATCTTGTACCATCTGGAACACCAAGGAGAGTTCTTCCAACCGTTCTTTTTTTCTCCACTTTCTTTTCGTTCAATTATTCAACTTTAATTTCACTGAGCTACCGTACCACCCAGTATATTTCAACGTTAAATTTTTGCAGACATTTTCCTGAATACGTTAATGTATCACAACTTAACCTTAAATAGATTCTAGCTAAAAAAATCCAAATTCGTTTATTTTTTTAATAGTAGGTCAATCAATATTTTTTTATAAACCCATGTGACTTAAACTCATTCATTTTCTATATTTAAACATAAACTCAAAATATCACTCTTCAACATAAACTTGAAAATGTTGAGAAGAAAACAAATTTTGATATATTGAAATTTCTTTATGCATATTAAACCTATATGCATGTGTGGAAGAACTCATGTCTTACTATTAAAAATAAACAAACATAAATATGGATTTTTCTGATTTTTGATATTCATTAAAAGTAAGGTTGTGATACATCAATGTATCCAGGATAATAAATGCAAAATTTTGACGTTAAAATATACAGGGTGTTCCATATGAAAAATTCCACGTTTACCACCAATCCACGGCTCTTCCGGACGAATCGTTTACACGGACGAGGAAAAGGTCGAAGAATTCGCAGTCTGCAACTACAATGCAGAACTAATATAGCAGAAGCCGACTTAGAACTCAGAAGCAGTGGAAAATGAGTTGCATCTTCCAGATGAAAATTTCTGATAAGATCTCTCCACCGAGAGACCTCGAGGCTGGAGTTCCCCAAGGAAGAGTATTGTGTCCTTTACTTTACGCTATCCATACTCCCGATATTCCAAAATCCATTAAGATTTCATTGGCTGTGTACGTAGACAATAGAACTTTCCTAGCCAGATCCAAATGTCCCCGTCTAGTTACAAAATATCTTCAAAATTTTGTGGATATTCTGGAAGAACGTCTGATGAAGGTCAATCCTGAAAAGAGTAACGCACTTCTCTTGACACGGAGAAGAGTCCAACCCTACGGTAACGTACAAATGTTTGGAAAGGATATTCCCTGGAAATCTCAAGTTAAATACCTGGGAGTCTCTCCAGAACGTGAGCTGAAATTAAAACAACACACCGATCAAGCAATTCAAAAAGGCAATTTTCGAAGGGCTTTACCGTCGGAGCCATATGTTCATCAATAAGTTGATTATTTACAGGTCAATCATCAGACCGATCATTTCTTACGCTCCTGCTTGCTGGGTACACGCCCTCACCAGCACGAATAGCAATTGAATAGATTGGAAATCTTTCAACGAAAGTTTCTCAGGGCCGCCCTAAATGCTCCCTGGTTTGTTCGCAACGCAAAACTCCTTCGTGAGGCGAACTCACCTCTATAGAAGGATCATCTTCATGAAAATCGAATCAAAACCCTCAGCAGAGCGTTGGATCATCCAAACCGAATAGTCACACAAGCTCTTGACTACGACGTATGAACTTTCCGATACGAGCGTCCGAAACTTGACCTCCCAGGTGAATTCATGCCAAACCATCGCCAATACCTAAGCGGTAATTCCCATAATGTTTTCTCTCCGACCCTTGGGACACCCAGACTCCCTCGTAAATGGAAATGCGTCAAGTTGGTGACTCACTAGTGGAATTTTGATATGTAAATATTTTAGGTATTATGTGCCCATTTTGTGCCAATTTGTGCCGTATATTATGAATTTTCTGCCCATTCAGTTTTCGAGATATTTAGAGTTTTCACTATGAGTCACCAACTTGATGCTGTGACTCATATTTGGAATTTTGAAAATTTTCTATTTTTGATGAATTGTGCTCATTTTAATTTGTGCCGTATATTAAGAATTTTGTGCAAATTCAGTTTTCGAGTTTTTACTGACTTAAGTGTCAAGTTGGTGACTCACATATGGAATTTAGGAAATTTTTCTTTTTCTATGAATTGCGCTCATTTTGTACCAATTTGTACCATATGTTTGTAAATTTTGTGCCCATTCAGTTTTCGAGATATTTCGAGTTTTCACTGTGAGTCAACAATTTGACGCTGTGACTCACAGATGGAATTTTGGAAATTTTCTTTTTTCGATAAATTGTGCTTATTTTGTGCCAATTTATGCCGTATGTTACGAATTCTCTGCCGATTCAGTTTTCGAGATATTTCGAGTTTTCACTGTGAGTCAACAACTTGACGCTGTGAGTCACGGATGGAATTTTTGAAATTATTTTTTTCCTATGAATTGTGCTCATTTTGTACCAATTTGTATCGTATGTTCTAAATTTTATGCCCATTCTGTTTTCGAGATATTTCTAGTTTTCACTGTGAGACAACAACTTGACGCTGTGACTCACAGATGGAATTTTGGAAATTTTCTTTTTTCGATAAATAGTGCTCATTTTGTGCCAATTTGTGCCGTATGTCATCAACTTTGAGCCAGTTCAGTTTTCGAAATATTTCGAGTTTCCGCTGTGAGTAGATGAATTCGCAGGAATACGGTTGAGGTGCATAAACCGAGTTTATGGAATATTCTTATGATTCTTATCGATATGAATTAAATAGTAGAATATTAGTTTGTTGAACGGATATGTGATTATGTGAATGTGTCAACGGCTTAGATGAACCTATAATGGATTTATATATTAACGTAAACATTATTTGAATTGAACTTTGTAAGTGACCAGGTACCTATTATTGAAAATGAAAAAGATTTGAAACATCGAATATTTGAAACTTGGTTTTCTGCACCATAACCGAATTCTTGCCAATTGCTCAACTTACACATTATCATAACAAAATATTATGACAGCAGACCAATATAATTTAAGTCTATTATTGAAAGATACAAGTAACGCACGTCAATGATTTCTTATACGAGTATTTATCTATCCCCACAAGAAAAACACAAACTGGCATAAAGTGAGTACAATTTATTGAAAAAAAAAATTATCAAAATTCCAGGAGTGGGTCATCAACTTTACGCACCTAAGAAAAAGGGACAAATTTCACCGAGAAATCCATCAATGTAAAGTTACGTACAATGTGAATCCTGAAACGCACCCCCCTATATTTGGAGTTTTCATTATGAGTCACAAACTTGACGTTGTGACTCATATATTGAATTTTGGAAATTTTCTTTTTTCGATAAATTGTGCTCATTTTGTGCCATTTTGTGCCGTTTATTGTGAATTTTGTGCCCATTCAGTTTTAGAGATATTTCGAGTTTTCACTGAGTCAAGCGTCAGTTTGGTGACTCATATATGGAATTTTCGAAAATTAATTTTTTCGAGAAATTGTGCTCATTTTGTACCAATTTGTGCCGTATGTTACGAATTTTGTGCCATTCAGTTTTCGAGATATTTCGAGTTGTCACTGTGAGTCAACAACTTGACGCTGTGACCCACATATGGAATTTTGAAGATTTTCTTTTTTCGATAAATTGTGCTCATTTTGTGCCAATTTGTGCCGTACGTCATAAATTTTTTGCCCATTCAGTTATCGAGATATTTCGAGTTTTCCAAACAAATATAGGGGCCCCGCTAAGATCAATCGTTGCGAACCGAAAGGCTCCAAGGTTTCCTCAATGATGTTTGGAAATTCCTACTTCATAAAAAATTCCCTTATATTATCAGCGAACAGAATTTTTCAAAAAGACCTAAACGCTTCCTTCCGTCAAAATTCCCTTTCGCGTACTGAAATTTCCTTCAGGTAAAAAAGCGGAAATTTCCATTCACATTTATTCCAAATGAATTGGAATTCCCAGTTTCTTATCAAGAAGTTCTCGAAGGTTGCAATTTTCATGACCCTTGCCCATACTGGCATACACTAGATTGCAATTATTTGCTTGTGTTAGCCATGGTTAGCCACAAAATATCTGTCCGAATCTTGTTGTTGATCACTTTCTTGTATTGTTGTATTCATTGGTAATCTGCCAAGGTAATTACCATTCAACTACATAACATCATGCTACATAATCATTGAGAAATCAGTGGCGTATCAGGGGGCCCCGCAGAATTCGCGGTGCAGGGGGGCTCGGCACCAAACTTAAAGCTTCAAATGGGGCCCCAATAATTTCATTGTATTGAACTTGCCGATTCGCGAGATTTTTTCCATGATATAATGAACAAAACTAATACAAAGAAGGTACAATTATCATTCCTCAAAAATAGTGCTCCTAAATTATGAAAAAAACATATGAGGTTTCCAGTAATTCCATTCGAAATTTGAATTATCACTCAATGGCCGCATTCACCGGACGAAGATTCCACTACCGCTACCTAGCATAAATTGAAAGCGCTCCGAAAAATGCCCACTGTTCCAGAACCTGTTGAGTTTGAAGCGCATGTGCCACCGGACGATTCCGCAACAGTTGCACAACTGTTACGTCCGGTGAATGCAATCATGTGCTACCCTGTTTTCAAGGGTGTTTTAATATATCGTCAAGCTTTTCGGCATTCTCCTTAAACGTGTCGCAAACACGTCTATCAGACTTTTGAGCTTACTCAACTTCGGACGAGAAGTGACAAGAAGCTTGGATATCGACACGTTGATAGATAGATATGGTTGCACACAAAAATTAAAAAAGAAGAATGCATTTTTGTTGAATAATTTTTCAAGTTCTTACCACATTTTACACATTTCAAGTTATTTCATTATCAGAATTTATATTATTTTGTTTAGAAATTTTTGTTTTTCAATATATATAAATTATTTTTATAACAATTTGGTTGAGAGTCCTAGTTGTGAGTGTGGGGAAAATGAGGAGACTATAGAACATCTTATAAATAGTTGTCCCATTTATAAATTTCAAGATGGTTTCGAGGCTATACATAAAGTAACGAATGCATTTCTAAAATGGGTGGTTAATCTCAAAATTATTTGATTTATTCTGAATATTCGGTTTCTTTTCTGCTTTTTTCTTTTTTCATTTCAGATTAAGAATCGTGAGCCGTTTTGGGAAGAATGTATCGACGGATAACATGAAGATGATCTCACACTGATGTCTTTCAAGATTTTTCTTGATATTTAATATTTTATGTTATTTTTTTTTACGGGGTGGCAGGTTTTTTCGGCTGAGGTTTTTTTCCCTGGCTCTATAGTATCGTATGATACTAGTGATGATAGTATCGTATGATTCTATAGTATCATACGAAGAATGTTATGATACCCCGTTTTTTTTTTTACCTCAGCTTAGGTACTTTTTGTTTCAACATTTATTGTATTATTTTAGCTCTCTATTTTCATAAGAATATATATATATATATATATATATATATATATATATTATTCTCCTTTGAAAAACGTCAGAGGAAACTCGTCATGAATAACATAGATCTATAGAGGAGGCCCCCGACGAGGGGGGGTGAATTTTGCGCCACGCCACTGCAAGAAATTTCAGGAAATTTCAGGCAAAAAAAAAATCTTCAACTATTTTTACTCCTATCGTAATAGAAATGTAATCAATTAGTTAATGTGGGATCCGCAAAGGGGGCGCGTCCCCTGTGCCCCCATATGTATCCGCCAATGGTTATGTCAAGGTCATAGGAGCCCCATTAACCTAATGTGCCCAGGGCCTAAAAGAGGTTAAACGACCCTGTCCATGAGGAGACTGGCGAAACCATAGTTTCACTCCCTGCCAGTTTCACACAGACGGGGATGATGAAGTCTCCGCCTTGAAAATCCGTAATACAGAAAGTTTGAGTGGGTGTGAGTCTCACACTGTTCGATGCTTGGAACAGTCGTAAAAAAATGATTTACCGAAACTTGAACCTTGCTCAAGGGCATGGTTAATCTGAACATTTATTACAATGAATTCCCAATACATTTAGAAATATTAATTCAAAAGAAAAAAATAACTCGAATACTTACTTCCACATTTTGCATTTTTGCATACGAAATGCCCTATTTTGTGAAGCCAGTGTTCATCACAACTGTGCTGACCAAGTTTTCCTATGCAATCTGGACTATAAGGAAAGGTTTTTCCACACAAATCACATCTTAAATTATTGTTGTACGTAGTTGATCTGGAGCTCCGACAATCAGACATAATTATCACTGGAATTTAAATCGAATATTTCCAAAGCATGTTAAACATAGATGAGTTACTGTGTTTCTGACATTCTTGTCAAAAAGACTGGACCACAAAAATTGTGATGTTATTCAGAGAAATTCATATTTCATTTATGGACTGTTATGCTCGATTCACAATGGACGTAACGCGTAACAGAAACGTAAACGTGGGGATAGTCCAGATAACGTCCACTGAAAATATGAATTTTTCCTTCAACAGATGATGAAAAAATGCTCTAAAATACCCGAATCCGAAGTATTTTCGGAGAATACGCAGTAGTTCTCGAGAAAATCAATATTGAAAATGCATCATTTCGTTAAGAATTTGAAGTAGAACTGTCATGGTTGCACGTAAAATTTGTGGATTTTGTGAACATAGATTGTCCATAGACGTCATTGGTCTTGGCACAGACAAAGTCGCCAAACATTTCCGCATAATTAACCTCAAACTTACTAAAATTTTTGATATCAAAATTAATTTTAGTAGTGTGTGTATACGATAATGTTCAAATTTCTTATGGGTTGTCATAGCAGTTATAAAAAAATATGAATAATAAATTAAATAGACGATTTGATTGAATTGTCTTCATCGAATCTCAAGAGAAGAGCCTCTCATTCCTGTCTTGACTTCTAACAATTTGAAATGTCCTTCATGCACAGTTTTTGAACATCCAAGCAACCGCCGATTAAGGGTAGTGCGGCCGCACCTCCTTGGTATATGATATTTTTTGGTAATTATAAAGTACCTTGCCCAGTTGTATTTTTAAAAAATTTTTTTTTGTGATCTTGAGGTGGGCAAAATGAACCTTTTTTTCTTGCGACTGTGTAAAAAATCTGCTCATGAATTGATTAATTAATTAATCAATTCAATTCAGACGCCTACAACCCCGTAGTTGTAGGTAGTGTCGGGTTGGCCTTCGTTGTAGGTTCTGTCGAGTTGGCTCTCTCACCAATCGCATCACCAGGGCGCACCGACTAAAAAACACAGTTTACCGGGTACCCAGAGGGCAAAATGAACCTAACCTAACCTAACTTAACCTAACCTGAATGCGGATCGATGTTTTCTTTTTTTATCCATTTTTTTCTTATTTTTCACAATTTTTTTTTCAACTTTTGGTAGGGAAAATGAACCTAACCTAACCTAACCTTGTAAAACTAAACTATATTGGGCTATATCAGAGCCGTATCCGAGGTAAATGGAGTATTTGCTCCATTATGAGTTTCATTTATTTTTTTCCCGAAAATTACTGTCTCCCTAGAGCTGTAATTGAGACAGTAGTATCAGGAAGTCTTATATGTTTACTGTGCAAAATATTTTTAAAATTGGTGACGGGGCCTATAAAATTTATAAAAACCTATTTTTTTATCAGTCAACAACCATAACCACAGTTAACAATAGTTAGTCAGCTTCTGGATAATCAATTGAGGTTCTGTTGTAGTTTTGATTTCGAGTCAAAAGAGTAGTTAAGGTTTTAATGTAGCTCAATAGCTTGAAATGGCCAAATTGCTTTAAAAATCTAAAAATTTCCCCCGGACCCCCCTTAAAGTTTTATCGATAATAAACGATTATCCATTAATTATGAATAATTTTTATTTTAATGAAGTGAAAACAAAAATTATAAATTTTTAGTCACAAGATATTCAGAAATCAAAAACTCATGAATAATGTTACAAGTTCTATAGTTCCATTTCTATGTAAAATATTGAATATGTTTTGAACACCACAATAATTCAAATCTGCCGCCAAATATATGTTGAATGACATTCATGATCGGAAATAAGGTGCGGGGATAAAGGAAACGATTCCCAAAATGGCGAATCAGTTGAATCGTATGTCATAATAACCAATTTTGAAAGGCGAAAATATAATATTACCCTTTAGTATTTTGTATCCATATACGTGATAACGACTTCAGGACAACATAAATATCAATCTGAAGCAGTAAAATATCAAAAAAATCCAACGATGGTAAGTGGACGCTAAGTGTACTGCTCCCGTAAACGTAATAGATTTGTAAGCGTAATGGTGTTCAGAATTAACGTTGAGCTCAGAAATCAAATTATAGATATTCCTCAAAAGAAGAGGAAGAAATTACTGCCGTGTTAATTGAAAAGGGCGTATCTGCAAAAAAGCACTTCAAAGACAATTTTAATTGAATTAAAATAAAAAAGCAATGCATGATATGGCATATCATGCATTGCTTTTTCATTGCATCAATTTGTTCTTACGCGCTTCTTGAATTTCACAGGTACTTGCGGGTATTTCGAACAAAAATTTAGTTTGTTTTTCGAATTCTTTGCAATTTACAACTTTTCTTTTTCGTTATGTGAATGAAATATTGAGACTCTGAAAACAAAGAAAAATCGACTGTGGCGCTTCAGAATAGTAAATTTCGAAAGAGAAAAGTCTCGTGATTTCAAAGGACTCATGCCGGAATTGAAACTTCACGATGAAGAATTGTTTTTCGATTGCACACGTATGACTTTTCCACACAAATAGCAGCTCCCAGATAGTGGTTATTAATATTGTTATTATTATCAGATCATTAAGAGAGTCTTCCGGGCTTATTGGCCGTGGTCTATTAGGAATTATTTCACCTAACGTTTCGCCCACAACTGCGGTAGGCATCTTCAGAGGATTCTTGGTCTTAGATTGTAACTCGACCGCTGAATTTCCGAAAGTGATGCTGGATTCGATCCGTTGGCCCCACTTATACCCTGATCATTGGCGGAGAAGGTAAGGTTTACGCGCGCGATGTTGATTGGTCCATCGATTCCACTTCGTATTGGCTTGATTTTGGTCTTTTCCAACACCGGCAACCATGCGCTGTGTACCAAAGGAGTTTCTTCCCTTCTGTTCATATTGTTCTTATGTTTATATATCTCAATGGCTTCCATGTTCATCCTAGGATAGAAACTTTTGATGTTTGAAATAGCTTCTGCCTTTGAGAAAACAATATTGTGTCCATCTGTCAGAGCATGTTCCGCTAGTGCGGATTTTTCTGTCTGATTGAGTCGACAGCATCGTTCATGCTCCTTAATTCTCGTATTGATACTTCGCTTCGTTGTACCAATGTAGACTTTGCCGCAGTCACAAGGTATCCTGTAAATACCGGGTTGGGTGAGTGGGTCGACTTTGTCTTTGGTAGTTCTGATCATTTGGTCAAGTTTTTGAGTTGGCTTATAGACAGTCTCTATATTGTGGCCCTTTAGTATTCTACCAATTCTATCGGTGACCTTGGGGATATATGGTAAGATGGCTCTTCCATTAGGGGTGAGTTGTGATGTGTTATCATCACGTGTGGAGAGTCTTGGTCTTATTGCCCTCTGAATTTCCTTAGCATTATATCCGTTAGCGACGAATGCATGCTGTAGATGTTCAAGTTCATCCTCCAGAAATTCCGGCTCGCACAATCGTCGGGCTCTATCTACGAGTGTTTTTATAACTCCTCGTTTCTGTTGGGGATGATGATTGGACTGCTTGTGTAGATACCTGTCTGTGTGAGTTGGTTTTCTATAAACCCTGTGTCCTAGCTTTCCATTAGGCTTTCTAATAACCAAGACGTCTAGAAAGGGTAGAGCACCATCCTTTTCAATTTCCATAGTGAATTGAATATTTGGGTGCCTACTGTTAAGATGGGATAGGAAAGCATCCAATTCTTCAAGTCCATGACTCCAGACGACAAAAGTATCATCCACATAACGTAGCCATGTGGATGGTTCTTAGTTGCCGCTTCAATTGCACTTTGTTCGAATTTCTCCATGAAGAAATTTGCAATTGCAGGACTTAGAGGGTTTCCCATGGCGCAACCGTCTATTTGCTCATAGAATTCGCTTTCCACTGAAAATAGCTGGATGATAGGCAAAGTTCGAAGAGCTTTGTTATGTCATTCGGGAATAACTCAGACACGTAGTTAAGCGATTCCCTGATGGGAACTAGTGTGAACAAAGACACAAATCAAAACTAACGAGTCGGTCATTCGGTCCCAACTGAATGTTCTGCAGTTTTTCTACAAACTGAGTAGAGTCCTTGACGAAAGTGTCCGTGTTTCCCACATGAGGTCTCAACATAGTTGTTAAAACTTTGGCTAAGTCGTATGTTGGTGAATCAATGGTACTAACGATAAGTCTCAATGGGACATCATCCTTGTGAATTTTTGGGAGTCCATATATACGCGGAGACCTTGCTTCACTCTTACAAATCCTCTTTTTAAGTTCCTCATCGAGAGAAGAAACTTTTATAAGAGCCTTCGCTTGTCTGAGCCTGGACGAGGTAGGATCTCTTTAAGTTTCCTGTAGTTTGAGGGGTCTAACAACGCCCTCATTTGGAATCATAGTCAGAGGTGTCCATCACTCGTCGCGTTCCCTTTGTCAGCTGGAAGGATCACAATGGATGTATCTTCATTGAGACTCTTTATGGCTTGGTGTTCCTGAAATTTATATTTTTTTTGGAGGTTTAGCCTTCCTGATGATTCTTGAGGCTTCAGTCCTCACTTCTTCAGCCGTAGCCTCAGGTAAGGACCGAATTGCTGCCTCAAATTGGCTATTATATTCTCTACAGGAATTTGTTTCGTTCGAATGGAGAAATTGTTTCCCTTTCCAAGGATGGATTTTTCCTCTTGTGTTAATGTCCTCTTGGACAAGTTAACAACAGTTTCTTTTGTTCGGAACTGAAAAAACAGATAATTCCTGCAACCGTGAGAATTTATTTTGAGGGTTATAGTATTAGTGTACATTCGCCCCTCATGGATTTCTGGGTTATGTTATCGACAGAAGTCCAGTCTGTTGGTGTTAAGGTTCCTACTAGATCATTCTGTATTTGTCCGATTTCCTCGTCGATACTGACAAGTTTCTGACGAGAATAACGGATCCTCTCCCTTAACAGAGCACACTCGGCTCGATTATATATCCTATGTGCCTGAGCACTCAGAAAAAGCCGTCTAAAGCGTACGAAGTTGGGCACAACATTCGAATCCGACAACGTTTCAGAAATGTGAGGGTGCAAGTTGGTCTGCCTTTTTCTTCCTCAACAAGTCCAATCGTCGAATGGAACTGTATGCTACCTCCGTTTAATAAATAGTTTCAGGCTTTCACGACCGGATATTTTGAATTAAGAGAGTCTTCGGGCTTATGGCGTGGTCTATTAGGAATTATTTCACCTAACGTTTCGCCCACAACTGCGGTAAGCATCTTCAGAGCATTCTTGGTCTTAGATTGTAACTCGACCGCTGAATTTCCGAAAGTGATGCTGGATTCGATCTGTTGGCCCACTTATACCCTGATCATTGGGGGAGAAGGTAGTGGTTTACGCGCGCGATGTTGATTGGTCCATCGCTTCCACTTCGTATTGGCTTGATTTTGGTCTTTTCCAACACCGGCAACCATGCGCTATGTACCAAAGGAGTTTCTTCCTTCTGTTCATATTGTTCTTATGTTTATATATCTCAATGGCTTCCATGTTCATCCTAGGATAGAACTTTTGATGTTTGAAATAGCTTCTGCCTTTGAGAAAACAATATTGTGTCCATCTGTCAGAGCATGTTCCGCTAGTGCGGATTTTTCTGTCTGATTGAGTCGACAGCATCGTTCATGCTCCTTAATTCTCGTATTGATACTTCGCTTCGTTGTACCAATATAGAATTTGCCGCAGTCACAAGGTATCCTGTAAATACCGGGTTGGGAGAGTGGGTCGACTTTGTCTTTGGTAGTTCTGATCATTTGGCCAAGTTTTTGAGTTGGCTTATAGACAGTCTCTATATTGTGGCCCTTTAGTATTCTACCAATTCTATCGGTGACCTTGGGGATATATGGTAAGATGGCTCTTCCATTAGGGGTGAGT
>JAVSIQ010000203.1:0-86899 GCA_038502775.1 Hippodamia convergens
AAATTACGTTTTGGAAAAAGTGCTTTTTTGTACCAAATCCGATTTGAGGTCTCGTAAAAATGAGCAAATTACGTTGAAAAGTTGCTTATTCTGGGAGGATTTCGAAAAGGTGAAATACAAGTGATAACCTTCTTCAGAAAAAAAGATTTTCAAATGTTTAGCGAAAATGGAACATTTCTGTGAAAAACTGATTTTGTCACCTTTTCCAAAAAACCTTTCATTTTGCACATTCTGCTGTAAGTTATTGAAAAATTCTATTGAAGAATGTAAGGTAGTCAATTGCAATGATACCAAGCACTCAATAAAAACCAGAACAATGTGGTGAGAAAAATAATTCATAAATATTATTAGAGGAAATGTTCAGAATGACCACATGCCCTGCATCAATCGACAAATGATGTTTTGAAAGCACCCAAATTTCTTTTCGCTTATTTGCTGTCTTTTCGCTTATTTGCTGCAGAAAAACGAATACGATGCCTTGGATCCACTTCATCTCTTATAGGATTGAAATTAATTTCATTTTTGAGACAACCCCATTAAAAAAATCCAGAGGATTTATGTCTGCTGAATGGGGAGACCACAAAATTTAAGCGCCCCCTCCTATACACCGATGAGGATATGTGTGGTTCAAATATGGACTTGTCGTATTTAAACCACAGATTGGGGGTTGCAGCCCTGAAACGTTTGAGAAAATGCGTAATTCTTCCAGAATATATTGTTTCAAACGATATTTTAAATATCTTCTGGGACATCACCAACATAATATCCATTTACCAGGTCCACCCGGGATATAAATAATTCTTAAATAGAATATAGCGGGCTTCATTTCCTTATCCACATTGGAAAACAGCGAAAAGTTGAGTAAAAAGTGTGTAGGAAAAGAACAGGTTTATGAAACTGTAACACGAACCAGTTTCAATGTCCCAAGCGGTACAAAATCTTGTCTAGACAGTCGACTGTGAGTGAGTCTTCCGCTGATCTAATTGTATCGCAGGCATTCAGTCTGAGATGAGTGATACTCCTTCCTCACTGCAGTATGTAATTTTTCGATGTTTTTTTCCTTTTTACCACATAGCTTTCGAGAAAGAACCGCCTCGCGTACGTGCTCGAGATACAAGTCACACTATTATACTAGTTTGATATGAAGAGTCGGCTTCCTTTCAGTATGATGAGCCCATAGATGAAGCCAGCATATTCTCGCAAAAACTAGGTGGCCTACTTGCAAGATAGGTGGGTGATTTCGATGAATACCAAATTGTGGGCGGTTTTTATGTATGCGCTTCTTGGAGCGAACGTCGGTGTTTCGGAATTGACGACTTTTATAATTCTCATGGTAATCTTATCTTATTATGGTAATATGCTTTGTGAGGTTAACCTCCAGAATGATTGTTTACTTTCATTCACATAGAACCAGAAACTGGTCAAAAATTCTATTACATTGAATTTAATTTCGAACCATGTACGAGTATTTTTATGTGTTGGCCCCTAACATTTGGTTTTCCGAAGAAAATTGTGCTTTGCTGGGTCTGTGCTGCTTCGTGCCCTGATTTTTTTATTCCATGCGGTTCTCGAGACATTTCAAAGATCGAAAAAATGGACCAGAGCAGTAATTTTCGAAAAATCGGATTCCAATGAGTGAGAATCATTTTGCTAAACATTTACTGAGTTGTGTCGTTCGAAATTTTTTCGAGAGTCTGTCTAATTTCCCGAATAGCCTGAATGAAAAAATAGCCCAGCACTTTCATTTTGTTCTTTTCACAAATGAATGGAAAAATTTGTAATACATTTGTATCCACGAAAATTTGTTGAATATTCCGGAATATTACGAAAATGAGAATCCAGCATTTTTTTCCAGAAATTGTGCTACTCTAAGGCAAAGGAATGCTGTTGTTATTTTCACGAATATTCTGCTAATTCTCCGAAATGATGAAGAAATTTTAAAAAATTGATCCTCTGTTCTCATTGTTTTTTTAATATGATTTTAATATTTTTCGAAAAATAAGGCCAAACTGTGTATGAAGTTGGCCCAGCACTTTTTAGCGGTCGAAAAAATTTTTTTCCTTATTCTACAAGATTCGTGCTGCTTTTTTTGCCGTTGAAATTCTTGTTTCATCTCATACGTTCCCCAAGATTTCACAAAATGTGTTGAACAAATGCATGCTTGGTATAACACATTTTGTGAAAAATCTGTATGAAAGAAAATGAAAATTTCAACGGCAGAAAGCAGCTTAAACGCAGCACAATTAGTTATGAAATAAATCAACAAGTTCTGGTCTAACTTCACACACAATGTTCCCAGGTTGATTTTTCCAAATTCTACTGATTTTTCTTATTTGGCATTATGAGGGAAAAACTGCTGTTTTTTTCTGGAGATCTGACTGACACAGGTTGGCATAATTTATACAGGGTGTTTCATTATTAAATATATATATATACAGTGAAACTTCCCTATAACGAATACGCTAAATCCGCAAAAAAATTTCGTTATACAGAAATTTCGTTATGCAGAAATTTTTTTTTATTGTGTCAAGTGTCAAAAAAAGCAACGTTCACTTGCATTTTTTTTTATTTGAATACATTATACATAATTAACTCAAGCACTTTCTTCTAGACATTTTCGCACTACTATTTTCATTAACGATCAGAACGAAACTGAAAACTGAACAATCTGTATAGCCAGGGGTGCATCTACAACTGTTTCAGAAGGAACTCTCCGTCTGCCGTAATGGTTTAGTTTATGATCGGGATTTATTACCTACGTCCGACAGAATTACGGAAAAAAACAATCCCTAAGTATACTTTGGGAAAAACCTTCTTAATAATACGAACTTAGAGAGTGATTTTCTTGGAATAATTCGTTATAGAGAGAATTCACTTCGTTTTAGAGGGTGTTTTTAACAGGGTATTTGGATTCAAGGTGCAATGACAGATACGAAATTCGTTGTACAGAGAAATTCGTTGTAGAGACGTTCGCTGTAGGGAAGTTCCACTGTATATATATTATATATATATATATATATATATATATATATATATATATATATTTATTCAGAGAGCTAAAGTAATACAATACATATTGAAACAAGAAGGTACCAACTGAGGTTGGTACAACACAGGAAATCCATACAGGTCTGCAGTATGATTGAATGAGGAAATGAAAAAATACCCAGCTGAAAAACCCTTACTCCACCCGTGAAAAAAAAATTACTTGAAATATTAAATATCGGGAAAATCTTGAAAGACATCAGTGTGATCTATGAGAACACCTTCATGTTATCCATCGATGGGCTCAGATAAACAGATTCTTCACAAAACGACTCGCAATTCTTAATCTGAAATGAAAAAAAGAGAAAAGCAGAAGAGAAACCAATTATTTAGAATAAATCAAATCATTTTGAAATTAACTACCCATATCAGAAATGCATTTACTTTATGTATAGCCTCGAAACCATCTTGAAATTTATGAATGGGACAGCTATTCATAAGATTTTCTATAGTCTCCTCATTTTCCCGACACTCCCAACTAGGGCTCCCAAACGAATTTCATCGAAAGAGCATGCTGCTGAATCGTCCATGGCCTGTTCTAATACGATTTAGAACAGACCATATTCTCCTGGGAAGGTCAAAACCAGGAACTCTGGTGGGAGGATCAGAAATAAGATCTTTATTGAAAACATTGGATACATTCCATTCAGATCGCCAAATTTCTTTGTCGCTTTTATTCATATCAATCAGAAAATTTGACCAAAAAGTTTACGCCACTTCAATCTGGGGACCTTATTATCTGGAATATAGGTGAGTATGGGAAATGAATTTGGAAAGGAATTGAATTTGTTCTGAAAATTCAAAGCTTTTTGTCTCTCTGCGAATATGGGGAGGGACAATATTTGAGAGGACTGGTTACCAAGGAGTGGTGTAGACCAGTAATAATCCTCATAGAAAAATTTAGTTGGGCATCAATTTTTTTCACATGAACACTGTCCAACCAAACAGGACAACAATATTCAGTAGCAAAAAAACCAAAGCTAGCGCTGCCGTTCGAAGTATTTTTTGCATCAGCGCCCCATGAGGAAAAAACTAGTTTCTGAAGACTATGGCTTCGAGTTTCGAGTTTTAAGCTTCAAACGCAGATCATCTAAATGGGCGTTGAAATTTAGAGAGAAATCAAGTTTGATTCTCAGGTTTTCATGATTGGAATTATGTTTCAAGGGAGAAGAACCGAAAGTTACACTGAATTTTTTATATTTCTGATGATTATTCAAATGAAAAGACGAAACCTCGGTTTTATTTTCATTCGGGCACAAACGCCACTTCAAAAAAATATTTTTCATGATATCCAAATCTGAGGAAAGGGTACTTTTTATTATTTGAAAGTAAGAAAGATGGAAAGCCAGGGCAATATTACCAGCATAAATAAATTCTTCCGAAGAAGTAGTTGGAATGTCGTTTGAAGCTTCAAACGAAGATCATCTAAATGGGCGTTGAAATTTAGAGAGGAATCAAGTTTGATTCCCAGGTATATGGGATTGAAATTATGTTTTAAGGGAGAAGAACCGAAAGTTACACTCAATTTTCTATATTACATCTCAGGATATGAGCAGCACAATTATATCATTCGTTGGAATCCAACTTTTAGAAAAGTGCTAGCTAGCCCATTGTTCTGGTTTTCTGAATATCTTGAGAACCACATGGAATTCAGAAGAATATTCGATGGCACAAATCAGCACGAACCTTGCATAATTCAGAACAACAATTTTTTCTAAAATTCAATAGTGATTGGCCAACTTCGAACACAAATTTTTTTCTACCAATATGGACGAAATTGGGATTTTCGAAATTTCAACTGCTATCCCTCAGGCCAATTTTGTTCTCAGGCCTGATTTTTAAAATTATCCAGAAATATATTGAAATTTCATACTTGGTATCTATCGGAAAATTGGATGACTACAAGCTGTAGTTTGATATTCTAAGAATTTATGAAAGAGTTTGATCGTCTGAGATGAAAAGAAGAATAAAAGTTTGTTCAACAGTTAAGGAACGTTATTTTCAACATTTGTTTTAGTCCAGTTCCCCTGTTGACATTCCGTTTTCTTGTAATTGATAATGTTTTTTTGTGGTCAGTATTTGTTTCGATAATTATATGAGTTCATCTAAACCTTCGATGAAGCTATAGAAACCGAGCACAAAATCAATCGAAATTCATTTTTGGGGTTTTCTGCATTTTGTAAAACTTTTCATAAAATGAAAAAATTAAATTTTTACAACTGGGTTAATTTTAGAGACTAAATGTCGGTGAAATCCCGAAAAGATATCGGAAAATATTAAATCAATTGAGGCATTTCAGCTAACTGACAAGATTTTCATGAAAAATTGACAGTTTCCTGGGAATTTAGGGATGTTTTCTGTTTTTTTTTCAATTGCAAAAAACTATTTTGTAATTAAACATCTGATTAATAGATATGTGTATGGATTTATTTCTTGAAATTCATTGAAGAATGCAATGGTGAATCTAATCAGAATTATTCAAAAGAAAAAAGGTACATAAAAAAGGCATTATAAAGGTATCCAAGGATCAAGCCTCCTCTTTACACCGGCCGGTTTTGCCGGACATTCTTCGCCTGTATAATGAGCAGATTACACGATATCGCAATGAATATATTTCAATAAATATGGTACGGGGAAGGTCTGATGCCAGTTAGTTTCGAAGAAGAGCTTACCATAATGTCCAGTTTGAAATTTACTGTATGTTTCAATCTAACGAATTCATGGTGAAGAAAGAAAAATGTAATTCGCTGAAAAAATGGGGGCAAATATGTCAGAAATCACATATTTTGCACGAGTGTGGTAGTTTCACAAACCACATTACAAGAATGTACCTATTGCAATGAAGTAAACGACTTTAGTTCGATTCACATGAGTCACGAATGTTAAACACTAAAACTGAAAAGAAGAACAATAAAGTAAAAGGAAAAGGTAATTCTCTGAAAACAAGTGAAAAATACAGGAAACATTTTATAGGAGGTGCATGAAAAAATCTCAAGAAGAATCAGTTTGAATCCCACAAATGATATGATTTGACCATCTTCAAAACAACCTTGAAAATTTTCTTTTTTCTTGAACTGCAGATAGAATATTTTCCAAAATTCTCAGCAATATTACCGATAAAATCAATATTATCGATCATTTCAATTTCTTGATTTCAACAGCTCCAAGAATCTTATGAATATTTTTGTTTTTCACAAGAATGGCTGAAGGATCTCAGAGTCATTGCCACCTATAACAGTAGTCATTATTTCTATCAGAGGTCAAATTATTTTCGGATGTCATATGACCTAGTGTGGTATACGGTATGAAAATTCCACACTAAATTGTCTTCAAATAAGTATCATTCTTAGATTCCTTACAACGTCAATATAAACAGTTAGGTAATCATAATAGTCCAAAGAATATATAGAAACATCTAAGCTTGTAATTGAAATCATGTGAACAAATGATAACTGTATTGTCAAAAAAATATTCTACCATTATAAATGTCAAAAATTTTCCCGTATAATTCGCTGATGGGTGCTCACCGTTTTATAGCAAGGTTGATATTTGAATCCCAATAGCTGAAACCCGAAAGGCAATTATTTGTGAGACACGTCCCCACCCCTGCCATCAGAGAAAGAATTTAATGAATAAAGCACTTAGGATCTGATCAGAAATACACCATTTCCAAGTTTTATTCCGAAACCGTCAAGTGTATTTCAGATTAGTCAATGGAATTTCAGAAAACATCAAATGTAATTCGGAAATTTAAGTGATGTTTTCTGAATTAAACTGGAAATGGTGCAGTTTTAATTCAAAAATTGTCAGTATGAGAAATCAAGCAATTGATGGAACCTCGAGGGTAATTTACAGTGAATAAGGAAAAATGCAATACCCCAATCATGCGTCATACATTTGTGTGAGGGAACCAGATGTAGATGTTATATCCAAGAGCGGATATAGCTTTAGCTTTTCTCGTGAGGAGGGGTTGAACATCATTGCGAATCGATAAATCAGGTACACAATTTTTAATCACCTCGGATAAACTTTGAAACGTAATTTTTTCAAAACTGAAATAAAAGAGACTCAAAATAGAAGTTAATAATAACTAAAATATTTTCACCTACAAAAAAACAAATGAAAATTTCCCTCACAACAAAATAACAAGAAACAAATAATGTCAAAAATAAAAAATCTCGTTATCTAGGAGACAACAAAAAACATTGCTAATATATTGACAATATTTGAGAAATTACGAATTTAAAATTATTTAATGAAATTTTTATATAACATTACTACAGTAAAAAATACAAGAATTCTCAGGTCATCAAATTATTCAAATTTACAGTTTCGAATTCAATTGAACAATATGAACGGAATTTTATCACGATTCCTAATAGCCTAAAATAATCAATGCTTCTTACTGTATATAATTTTTGCAGTGTAGTCACGTATTTGTAAGTTTCAGATTTCACGGTAATTTCCTTTCTTGATGATTGCAAATCAACTTTGCAAACACTCTGATTTTATAAGTCATGAAGAAAGATCTTGTCAGACAATGTCCTGAGCTTCCAAAGTTAAACCGTAGACATTTGAATTCAACAAATCTTGAATTAATTCAAGATCGTACAGTTAGCTGCAAATTGCGGAATTCAAAATTCTGAGATTTTCGTAAATGTTTAAGTGGAACTTTGGTTTTGTTGATACAAAGGAGAAAACTCTCGTTTGCGCCATGAAACTCTTCTTTATGCTCGTTTTGTGATATTGTGAACAAAATGGTTACTCTCTTATTTGCATTTAATGAATTAATAGGAGTAACAAATAAATTATCAACGAAATATTACCGGATATTATTCATGAATGAACAAGTTTATGATAAGTCAAGGAGCATCTCAGCCATTTCAATAGTTTTCATTCGATGTCCCCAAGAATCTATTGATCTATTATGAAAATAAAAAAAAGTCTAGGTTTATGCCCCAAAACAGATACCTGAAGACAAAAAAAATGTGATTAGTAATTGACTATTGTGAGATTTGGACTAAACGAAACTGGACGAAACTTCGGAAAAAAAATTGGTTTCGTCGTTCCATTCGTGAGCTGGATTTAGATAGAAGTATGTACGTTCATCTCCCGAGCATTTCAAACCGGTCTTGCTCTAAGTTATTCTTTGGTAACATCCCCGACGTGGAATTTCCGAACATCATCACTCACATCGATTACAATAATTTGCAACAGTATTTTCAGACACCCTTTCCCACAATAAAATTCATTGAAATTCATGATAATATAATTTGCGTTCGGAAATATACCATAATGAAACATTGACACGAATAAACTTTTTTGACGATGAATATAAAAGGTTTAAAAGTTACTAAAAACAACTTCCAACAAGACAATAAGGAATATAAATACACCATGAGAACTTACTGTCAGAATTTCCTATCAGAATTTAATGAGATGGTATATTTTTGGGGAAAGTGAGCAAAGTTTTTTTAGAAATCGATATACTCAAATAAGGACGTTAATTGAAAAACCTATTCATTTTCTCTCTAAGGGAGGAAAAAGATTTTTTCGAGGAATACACAATTTTTAAATCAAGATAGATTAGAGCTAGATGTCCGGAAGATCTACTTTGTGTCAATAAAGACAAATATCGAGATAATTAAAAGTAGAGGATCTTGACGAAAATCGGTTGAAAATGAGAATATCACCAGAAATGGTGTAAACTCTACTTGGAGCTACCATACAAAAATCGAACAGTGGATCAAATTTTCTGTAGGAAATATTATCGGTATTTTGGGCCGAAATCATTTTCTTTCAGATATCGATTGAAATATATTATGGGAGAATTCTGAATTTTTCGGAAGGTTCTTTAGGATTTCCTCTCCCAGTCCATACAACATTCTTTTTTAATATCCGACGAGAAACTTTGCTCGTGCACTAAATTCTCAGGGGTCAAAACATTCAAAATAATTGTTGTCCAACAATGAAACAGAAAATAACACGAATTATTGAACTTTGTAATGTTTCGGGGTCCATATCAGACTCCTTCATTAGACAAAATCTTATTTTTATCACTTCAGGGTCCAGTTTTTGTCAGTATAGATCCTTAATTGTTTTGTGATTTCGAAAACAGATCAGAAAAAAATGGGACGAGTTGGTTTCGAGTTCAACATAAGAATAGTTTTCAAAACACCAAATGATTTGAGATCTATACTGACAAGAACCGAAAAAACTGAATTTGAAATTGAGAAACAAAAGTCCAAAAGTTGTGTTATATTTCCTGTATTTGTGTAAAAACTTATACAGTAGGAACATGAAGACCTGCAAAGATATGAACATAAAAATATCATAAAAATAGAGATATTGGCAAATCGCGAATTGAAGGTTATGGGTGTCCCAATATCGGAGATACCAGGAGATTTCAATTTCATGTATTGACAATTTATAAATCTGAAATTTCCACTATTCTACATATGTTCATGATTCTTACTGATTCCTTTGATGAAGGTGTCTTATATAGACTCCGAAACGTTACAAAGTTTAATAGTTCAAAATGTTTCTTCCTGTTTAATTGTTGGCCGCCAATTATCTAACTGTTTTGACCCTAGATAAATCAGCGTATGAGTTTCCGCAAGGGCCCTCTATTATTTGAATTTTTTCTGATTGATTTTGTTCCAGTGATTGGTAGAGTAAATTTTGGAGAAATATTGATTCCTTCGATGGTTCGGAAGATTTTCCGACCTAGTTGATATAAACAAAAATCTAAAGAAAATCCCAAAATCAGCATAGGGGCAAAAACAAATTTGCATGTTGAGCATCTATTGAAACTGTATTTGTTGCAATCGGTTGATAAAAAATCTTCATAAAAAACTTTTATATTTGAAGCAATTCGTTGTTACGTACTGAGTAGAATATTACAAAGTAGTTACATCTAATAGCAAAACTGATCTCCAATCACATGCTAAAAGGAACGGTATAAAGGGTGGGCAAAATTGGCGATAGGTACTTGAACTACAACGTTTTAACCTAAAGAGATCGAGGAAAATGAATGACACATTACGGTGGTCTTTTTTAGAGAAACTGATAATGCTATCAACTGCATTTCTCTATCTTCTTTTATTTCGAGTTATAGGCCATAAGCTCCGTTTCTGTTTGTGCTAGGATGTTGCAATGAAAACATACAGACACTTTTTAATAGCAATCCAGAAGCGTACGTTTTCTTCCGAAGAGGTTTCCTTGCTGAGCTATAGCATAAAGTTGTGTTTTTTCTTATGGAAACAATAAATTGGAATGACTTAGAAAGAATCGCCATATTTTTCCCGTTTCAGAAATATACTCATCATACATCGCCCTCAGATTCTTTCTGATATCATGCAAAATCTAGTTTTTATTTGAAATTTTAAATATTGAGTATTAAGAAGGCCGAATCCCAGAATAATATGTCTCTGCGCTGTTGTCATTATTATTTTGCCATTGAAAAGTTGATTCAATTCTCCGTGGTTTGATCTCTGTTCAGAACAACTGTCAATTATAAGAATTCCAATTCATTATTGCCGGCCATATGAAAATGTTCGAAAACTACGAGAAATATGATATGTTAAAATGTCTTCTCTATTTCAGTATCGTAATGAGTTCATTGCAGTACTAAAAGTAGTGCTGTAATGAAACTCATTACAGCATTGTTTTCAGTTATATTTTTCGTTTTATGGTTGTCAGTACTGACCTCCGATCGAATCAAGTTTCGAATCAAATCAATTCAAATTCCGTGATCTGTCAAATTTCGTATGTCACACCAACTGCCAAGATACAATACAAAAGTCACTAATCTGAATTTTCATTTGAATTTCGAGAGTATTTCACAAAAATTGACTGAAATAGAGAAAATACCGTCCAATACTCGTTGCAGAAGGCAATTCCAACACTCATGCTATCGTGTTGGAATGGCAGCTCAATCTGCACCTTGTTTTAGAATATACAATATACTATTATTTTAGCGGCAGTAATGACTTCGAATTGACAGTTGTTCTGAACAGAGGTCAAACCACGGAGAATTGAATCAAGTATCGAATCGCAAAATAATAATGACACCATACGTAGAGACATATTATTCTGTGACTCAGCCTACTTAATACTGAATAATTCAAATTTCACATACAAAATATAAAAATAAAATAAATAAATAACTGTATTTAAGGCCATTGACCTAAGTTCTTCAGCCCTACAAAATATATTTTTCATAATATCTGAATGAATCTAAGAGCAATGTATGATGTATGATATATTTTTGAAACGGGAAAAAAATATCGATTCTTTCTAAGTCATTCCAATTTATTGTTTCCATAAGAAAAAACACAACTTTATGTTATAGCTCAGCAAGGAAACATCTTCGGAAAAAAACGTACGCTTCTGGATTGCTATGAGAAAAGTGTGTAATGTTTTCATTTCAACATCCCAGCATAACCAGGAACGGAGATAATGGCCAAAGTTGAAATCGATCAAATTTCAATTTTGGCCTATAACTCGAACACAAAAGAAGATGAAGGAATGCAGTTGATGGCAGTATCAGTTTCTCCAAAAAAGACCACTGTAACGTGTCATTCATTTTCCTCTATTTCTCACGGTTAAAAAGTTGTAGTTCAGGTATCACCAATTTTGCCCACCCTGTACATCTTTCGATCATAGTTTCATTCAGCCAGAGTGATCAATTTTTGTAATTCTGCTAATTTTTTCGAAAGATTAATGACTGTACATCCTCTTTCACTCCATGAGATTTTAGCAGTGGCCCTAAATCAAGGCCCTCGTGCAAGTTTCTCCGAGTGATGGAAACGCCCAATTTTTTCGCAACTGTGAAGTGTTTTTAAGAAAAAAAAACAGATAAGACTGAAACCGGTATATCTCTCATCTCAGAGACAAAATCTCCCATGGGAGCCACACTTCACATATAAATTCAGAACGATAAACAATGATATGATCAAAACAGGAAGCAATATTCGAGATAATCCTAGTACATGATGATATTTTCATCTAGCAAAATCAGAATTCATAATCATATCGTTGCCTTATTAGTAGTCAGAGTACATTTGAATTACTCATGTCCAAGTTTATAATAACCCATTGAATATTTTCTGTCTTATCTGGGCATCACATGTAATGATATTAGCATGAATATTCATTTTGTGAATATTCTTTCATCGTTAACGATTGCAGGTTTTCTTCAGTAGATTATTGATAAGGAGACACGTCACATGTTTCAATGCGTGTATTCATCCAACTTGTGTGATATCGTGCAAAAAGTACCATAATTCTAAGTTCAATATTTCGAGACTTAGTAAGTATAAGTAGGAATTATTACAGATGTAAAAGAATGGATAAGAATCATCTATGCCTCAGTTTGAATTGATTATGCGCAGTGATGAATATTTAAAATCGTGAAGTAGAAAGATATTAAAATTCTTCCACATCGTTCCTCCTAACAAGGGAGTTTTTTCTCAATATCCCAAAGCTGGTTCAAACAGCATTAAGGTAAATGGGAAATAGGAAGTCATTATATATATTATATATAAATATAATCCAACGGGTTGACTGCAGTAGGCCTTCGAAATGAAACCACGTTCTGAACCTCAATTATTTGTTAACTGTTCAGAATCTGGGATATTTGTCAAATAAATACCTTTCATATAATCTGTTTTAGAGAATATTCATGAATTTTCATTAAACCAGATATTCTGAATTCATGAAAAAGATTTGACCAGGGGTCTCTCGGAAATTTTTTCCATACTCCTCTCATCTTATTTTTCCTGTTTTTCCCACTTGTTTTCGCAGAAGAAATTCTCTGATTGATTACAAAATGTACCCGAATATGTCATTTACTCGCACTCAATTACTACTCATCTTAAGTTTTATGCATTGTTTCATATGAGAGATATTCAATACATTTGAGAATTTTATGTGACAAAATCTGAAATTTCTCATATTTCTTTGATCAAACTTATAATTTGAGGAATTAAATTGATCACACAGAAATTCGTTATTTAAAAATAATATGTATTTCAGGTATTATTTGAACTTCTTTCTTGAGAATATTTGAAATATTGCAAACTATGCTTTAATTCTTTTGAATGTTTGCATATAAAGGATATCGAATGAAATTGGTGTTTCAAAAACCAAACAAGGAATAACAAAAATAATATGCTGCTAATCAGCAGCTTAGCAGCATCTGCTCAATCGAGCAGAAGACGATACTCTGTTTGAATTCAATGTTGTCAAAATTCCTTCTCAACCAAACCAGAAACAATATCTAACGATTTCTGAACTTTTATACAGTATGTTGTTCAGTATAGCAGGAGATCCGAAACTAAGTCGACCTTCTAAGAAAAAAAATAAATCGAAAAACGAAAAACTCTCTGCTTTTACGGAGGCCACACCTAAAACATTTTTGAAACATAGATGAATTCAAAACAGTAATCATCGAAATGAATAGCATTTTCAATTCCTAGGCTCAAAGATCTTTGATCATGAGGTTGAAGAAATGATTTCAGATTTTGTCACTGAGGGGAGAAATATACTGGTTTCAGCCTTATTTGGCATCGTTAGTATCCCATACCACTCAGGGACAAAAACTCCTATATTTGAAGCAATTAGTTGTGAAGTACTGAGTGAAATATTACAAAGTAGTGACATCTAATAGCCTCAAAACGAAGTTTCAAATCTCCAATCTCCTCTCAGTTACAAAATGTAATAGCATTTTTCCAACCTCATGATAAAAGATTTGTGAACCTAGGAATTGAAAATGGTATTCATTTCGATTATTACTATTTTGAATTAATCTATGTTCTGAAACGACCTTCACCGAGCTGATAACAGAATGAAACCTATTTGATAATAAATGTCGTATATACAAAAATATATTGAAAATGGGTTGTCTGAAAAAATCCAGGACAGAATATTTTTTATAATTTTTTGAAAAATGATTTTTCATGAAATTTGGCACCATCAATATAATAAGGAAATTTTATGCTGGACTCAAAGTATGAAATATGTAAAATGTGCAGAAATAGGGCTAAAAGGATAAAAAGCGTTTTTTTGTGTTGCTCAGACGATTCTATAAGTGCACAGTAAAACTCTTGAAAAGGTAGCTTTTCATAAAAAAATTTAATTATCATGAAAGTGAGTTAACCCAAGCAACACTAGATGTCCATACAACGTGTTACGAAAAAGTAACTGTTTTGGGAAATAAACATATTGAAGAATTTGAAAATTTTCTCACAGAGTATACAGGGTGTAATAAGTTCGACGGCCTATTAGGAGTTTCTGGAGAACTGCACCTATTTGAAAATTGAAAATTGGGATTGTGTTATTGTTTGACATTATCTACTGAGATAAAATATTCTTGGAGCCTGACCACTTTATATCAACATGAGAGTTAATTCATTGTGAACACGTTGATATAAGGATAGGGTTATCTGCAAAAAAATTTGATCCAAATATAGGTTGGCAAATTTTAAAGATTTAAATTTAGACCGAACATCGCAGTTGTTTTTGATGGGATCGTGAATGTGAAACAGTGCGCATGCTCTGTACGCCAACTAAGGAGATTGGAGGCACCCCTACTACCCTCCATTTTGTGAACAGTAAGGCGTTTTTTGGGGCAGCTGACATTTGAATTCAGTATGCAGGCAATTATTTTTCAAATTATTTGTTTGATGAAAACGAATTCAACGAATGTTTAAATTGTGCTATTTTGAATTATTCGATCATATAATAGCTGAAAGCATTATATATTATTTATACAGGCTGTACCAAGTTCGACGGCCTATTAGGCGTTTTTGGAGAACTGGACCTATTTGAAAACTGAAAATTGGGATTAGGTATGTTATCGTTTGATATTATCTAAAGAGATAAAATATTTTTGGAGCCTGACCACTTTCAGTTATACAGGGAGTGAAAAAAATATTTCAAAAATTTTGTGTTTTTGTTTTCGAATTTGATAGAGTATGCACAATTCTGAATACAGTCGTACTCAAATCGTTGCATTCGTCAAAATACTTTCCAAAATATCGAGAAAAAACTTAAGAAGAAAGAGAGATAAGAGTATTCGGTATCATGTTTGTTGTTCCTATTCTAAATATCTTAAGCACAAACCATTTTCACTTTTTTGAAGTCGAAGATTGCGGAAATATTGTACATTTCTAGAATTTTGAAAAATTCGTCACAGAGTGTTCCAAATGTTGGGTCACAAATTAGGATCAAGATTTTCCCATAACTTTCGTTTTTCGAATAAGAAACCCTATGCTTTCATGATTGCGTTGGATTGTGCAGAGAAAAATGATGATAATGTTCCAACATATTGATGCTCCTAAAATTAATAATTCTTGAGTTATTCAGGATTTCCTGATTTCATGTCGTAGCGTCAAATTCATAGAATCTGTTTCATTTCAACAATGACCTTGGTCATAGAAGATAAATTATTCCAATAACTCACTTGTTACACACCTCTTTTCTGAATTCATTTATCATTGTTAATATGGAACAGATTTCATGAATTTGACGCTACGTAAGACATGAAATCAGAAAATCCTAAATAACTCAAGAATTATTAATTTAAGGAATATTAGCATTTTGGAACATCATAATATTTCTTCGCAGAATCCAACGCAATCATAAAAAAATAGGGCCCTAATTTAAAAAACGAAAGTTATGGGCCAACCATGATCCCAATTTTTGACCCAAGATATAGAATACCCTGTGCCGAATTTTTCAGAATTCTAGAAATGTACAATATTTCCACAATCTTCGACTTCAAAAATGTGAAAATGGTTTGTGCTTAAGATATTTAGAATAGAAACAACGAACATGATACCAAATACTCTTATCTCCCTTTTTTTCTTCAGTATTTTCTCGATATTTTGGAAAGTATTCTGATGAATGCAACGATTTGAAAACGAATATATTCATAATTGCATAATGTATCAAATTCGAAAACAAAAACAAAAAATTTTTTAAATATTTTTTTCACTCCCTGTATTACTGAAAGTGGTCAGGCTCCAAAAATATTTTATCTCGGTAGATAATATCAAACTATAACATAATCCCAATTTTGAGTTTTCAAAAAGGTCCAGTTCTCCAAAACCACCTAATAGACCATCGAACCTGGTACACCCTGTATACATAATATATAATGCTTTCAGTTATTATATGATAGAATAATTCAAAATCGTACAATTTTGAAGTTCGTTGAATTCGTTTCCATCAAACTAATAATTTGAAAAATAATTGTCTGCATACTGAATTCAAATGTCAGCTGCCCTAAATAACACCTTACTGTTTACAAAATGGAGGGTAGTAGGGGTGCCACCAATCTCCTTAGTTTACGTACCGAGCATGCGCAATGTTTCACATTCACGATCCCATCAGAAATAACTGCGATGTTCGGTCTAAATTTGAATCTTTAAAATTTGCCAACCTATATTTGGACCAAATTTTTTTGCAGATAACCCTATATCAACGTGTTCACAATAAAACAGCGCTCATGTTGATATATTATTTATTCTATTATGTGAAAGTGAATGGTACGTACCAACATACCTGGCAGCCCAGTAATTTGTCCAGGTAAATGATAGACAACCCATGTCCGCACATTTTACATGTTTCATACTTTTCTGTATAAAATTTTCTCATTATTATTTCATCAAAAATTATTTTTATTTGAATAACTAGCTGACCCGGCAGACTTCGTACTGCCTCAATCGATAAATAAAAAAGCAACTTTAATATTATACTAAACTATTATGGTATAATACTTTGAAAAATGACATAAAATTGTCCTGTACAATGTCCAGTCAATGAGGATGAAAATTAGGCATTAACTCTGAATTCTATCAAGATGTTTTAATTTTGATGAAATCTTGGATATAGGGTCGGTTTCATAAAACTTTAATTGTGCGATTAAAAAACCTTACGTAAATTCGAACCAATCGAATCACTCGTTTTGACATTTCAACGAATCACGGTAGCTCCAATTAATTTAACGGTACAAACAAAGTTTTATGAAACCGACCCATAGGCTATACTTGTCTCCTACTCCTACCTTATGCCGATTTATGCTTCTTATTTTCAAAAGGTAAAAACAACCACTTTATCCAAAATTAAAAGAAACTTGTTCTAACGTAAATCAAAGTAATTTTTGGGCCTCAGTAGCGTGTTAGGAAGTTTAATGAAAGTCTTCATATACTTCAAGATCGTATAAACCACCCCCTTTCAGCATGAAATGTGTGAAAATGTGTCTTTATTAATATAATTAATTAATTTCAATCAATTTTGAAACAGTATTTTGGATCAATGTTAGTTTTGGTAATTTTTATTTTTCAATCCCTAAAAGCAACCCCTATCCGTTCAAAATAACAAACTGAAATTTCATTTAAACATTTCATTTATTCATCACTTCATTCACGTGAAATTAATACTTTTTGTGTCAAAAAATTAATCTGATTCTGAGTGGCTGTCGCCACTGTCGATTATTTCTTCATCTTCGCCAGAGATTGGACAACTGTTTAGGCAGTTGAAACCTGCACATTCCCCACATGTAGCGTTACAAAAAAGACAAATTTTTCTGCAGGTGCATGACTCATTGCATCTTTTTTTGCAGTTACAAAAAAACATTTTCAACAATTTTTGTGATGCAGGTGTTTCTTGCGTTTTTGTGGGCTGCAATTATCTATTGGTACTATTCCAACCGCAATCAACTGAATTGAGAGCTTTATTACCTAGCCAAATTTGAAGTTGATGATTGTAGGCAAGCATTTATTTCATCGGCAGCCGTAGATTTTGGAATTATCGATAATGGTTGTCGGAAGTCAACAAAAGAATCAATGCGCCCCCAAATTATCCGTTTAGGCAACTCAAAATACACAGTAATTGTGGACATATATATTAGTAGAATGGAGATTTGTTCAAAACATGTCAAAAAATTTTCCGTAGTGTTCGGAAGAAAGATAGGTGTAATAACACATGGACTCAGATGCTTTATTATTATTAGAAAATGTAGTTTACCGAATTAATATCAATTCTAATACTTTCCTATTTTTTTTTCCATATCATCAAATTTTCGAGAGTTTTAATGTATTTTATGTCAACCCCGTCGTAGAAGAATCCAATAGAAAATCTTTCATAATGAACAGTTCATCCAATCCTGAGTTATAAATGGTGAAACCAACAAAATGGAGGAATTAGTTTTATATATTAAGATATGTTTTATTCTATTATCATCAGCTCGGTGAAGGTGGATGTAGAGTCAGATCATAGACTAGTAGGACAAAAATACAAATCTGTCCAATTAACTCAGAATCTCTAACCTTTTTCGAGATCCTGATGTGATCACCATATTGTCATGTACTATGTCCGTTTTCTCCAAATTTATCAACGCGTTTTTCCATAAGATTCCCAAGAATCTCTTACGTAAATCGGTATGCATCAGAGACGTGGGATCGAAAATTCAGCACTGAAACGTGTTCTTCTCCTAAATTGCCGAAATCGAAATTGGTAGCTTCGCATAGTGGACTCTCTCGGTTCATTACCTGCAATGAGCAACGAGATGAAAGTTCCAGATAGCCATTACCAAATCGGACAGGCATGCATGCACTCTTGTCGTGTAGATTCCCCACGTGATGATAATTGTGAATTAAGTTTGCAACGAGAAATACATGCTAAATTTGGCATCTCTGTACGTGATTGTCGAAGGTTTATTTCGGTGGAGATTAGAGGCAAACAACGCTAGTATTTATTCATTCTGAGCAGCTTTAGCGCGAAGTCCGAAGGTCAAGAACGGTACCTTTATGGAAAATTATTTTTAGACAAATATGCATATTACGGCACACGGGATTAATCATCCACGCTGTGTCGGCGACCATAAATGAGTATGAAGACGTTGCCATAATGCCATAGGTGGAGAATCTAAACATTCGCCTTCATTTCAGCTAGCTGTGGAGGTGAAGTCGAGAGTTATTTCATCCCATTTCCATATCGAGTAGATGACATTGATCTTTTCAGTCAAAAACTTTCGTACAACTGCCATTAAAAGTGACACTTATAATGACAGCAAACAATGTTGAAAGTGATTGTTTACGTGGAAGCGTGTTAAAAATATTTTTAACATTAGTGTTGGAAATATTTTAAGCACTCCATTTTCCTGCGATGAAATCATATGAGAAAACTTCAGCAATTGCAAATTTTCATTATCAATATTTAACAATCATTACTTATGAACATTAATATTGATCTTAAAACTAGAATAATTACTAACATGCCCTGTGACGTTAGGGAGTTTCGCAACACATTATTAGAATCCTCAGCACCATCAGTACTTGTAGAAACCAGAAGACGTTTCTATATGCAATGGAATGATCAACATAGCCCTCGGCTACCGTCGTAGACTTCCATCCATCATGTTTTTTTATATCCGTAATATTTGCTCCTGATTCTGCTAGCAATGAAGCGGGCGATCTTTCAAAACAGTGTCCTGTATACTGTATATTGCTTTGGTTTTGGCAGTTTGGGGAATTCGGCAACAATAGATGGAATTTTCCCAAAAGTATTAAAACCAACTGAATTGGCAGTGCATTTATTATTCATGTACTTCAGGAAAAAACGACGATGTTTGATGACAGAAGGGCGCAGTGCAAAGTACTTATGAAAATAGTCTACATACTTCCCAATAATACTGAAAGAACGACTGACTTTCTTTTTTGTATTTGGAAGTTGTATAACCAATGATTTATTTGTTATTTCGATGTCTTCCACTGATAAATTACACAATTCTTCACGCCGACAGGCTCCAAATAATCCGAAAATAGTTGCAAGCTTAACCATCAAGTATTTCTCATCTAGTGCCTCCTTCATGAACTTTTCAACTTTTTCGATTATTTGGGACGATATCCTTCACTTACCCGTTTTAAATATGCTATTACCTTAAAATATTTACTAACATCCACACCATTTTTAACAAGGGCGCTTCACTTTATCATTGAAAATTTGCTCCAAAAAGTTGATAAACTCCATATTTTTGATTTTTCTTCTAAGTATGTCAGGAAAACAGTTTCACTGAAGTTCCCTCCTACATTTTTCAATTTACACCAGGCCAGGAAATTGTTATATGCAATATCGTACTGCTGAACAGATTTTTTAGGTAGGAGTTCCAGATTTGCTCTTCTTGCGAACTCTTCAATATCCAGAGGAACAACCAAATCGTCACCTTTATTAATAATTGGACTCTCGACAAACGTATTAAGCTGTTAAAAAAGTGGAAAATTGGACAGAAACGAAATTCAAATGACAGCGTCTTTTCTCATTTGTTAGTATTCATAAAGTTGACAAGGTTTGCCATTCACAACAAGCTTTTGATTATTTGAATATTAAAATGCATTTTGAAGTTTATTGTCATTGCAAGTTCGCCCATTTCATATTCAAAATAGGGCTGTTGTACAAAAAACATTGTATGGTATTTGTGTTAAAAGTGATTTTATTTTATTCGTGAAATTGTTCGATTCGCTCCGCTCATTTCACAAACTTTTTCACTCACAGAATAAAACTTCACTTTGAACACTCATATCATAAATAACTATTTCAGCTCACTATCAGTGTTTGAATTCATACTTTCCAAATTATGCAAAAACAAAAATGTTGGCATGAGTTTTTTAAATTTTGTTGACGATATAAATTGACATTTATGTTTAATGATGAAGAGAGACAGTTTTTGAAACAAAAAATTCCAGAATGAGCCTTCTGTAATAGTTTGACTTTTCTCTGTACGAGTATTACTTATATACATTATAATCCCTAATTCACTGAATTTCAAATTAATGAAATATTTACATGTTCAGTAATTTTTGCATTGAAAACTGATAATTAGGGTAAGTGGAACTGGTTTCTTCATAAGAAATATACCAGATAATAAATAAAGCCGTAATAGGCGAGCAACATATTTAATGATAAATTAAAATAATGAAAACTATACGCAGCTGTGATATTCTCTCACAATTCCGTTCTACAAGAAGGGATTGTTCACAGAATTAGGGAAAACATTATTACACCATTAGAAGTGGTTGTCAAAATGAAAAATTGAAAAATTCCTGACATATTGTTTTCTGTATCAAAAACTCTTCAGATAATGAGTAATTCTGTGATAAATAAAATGATAAAATATAACTATGAAAGCTGTGCAAAACTGAGATATTTTCTCACGATTTTTTTCTACACGAAGAAGCAGAATGAACGGCTTATCACATAATTAGAGAAAATTTTATAAAACCAGTAAAATAAGTCATCAAAATAAGAAAAAAAATCGTTGAATTATTTGAAATATTTTGGAATTTCACAGATTCTGAAGTAGAAAGAATCAAAAAAGACACTCCTCAAAAAAATACATGACACAAAAACGTTCACCGAATTAATTGTGAAATATTTTTTCAAGATGTGCATCGATTTCGATTATTTTGTTCTGTTCTTGGAGCTTGTTCACTCATTCATCACCTGATCGCGAGTCTTTGAGAATGTTTATGTAATTCAGGGTAGAACTGAAATTTGCAATTTGCTCTAAATTTTCGGACATACTGTAAGGGATGATGGATCTTTGAATGAGTTTATGAGCCTGATCTTTCCTAATCATTTTCTTTTTTTTTTCATTCACGAAAATACATGTTTCCTAGAAGGAAAAACCGTTTTCTGAACCTTATAATCTGAAAAGAATCAAACTCTTACTGATGACCTCTACATCGAAAAAAGTTAAGCAGATACCTTTTGCTCTCTCTGTTGGCCAAAATTTCCATCTGGACCGTATGTGGCGAGAATTGAAAGAGATGAGATGAAATATATTATGATTAACAAAAAAATTTAATGAAAATCAAGAAAATAAACATTTTTAACAAGTGACTTGTTGTCACATATCTCGAAAATGTTGAAGAATTTACATATTCGCTAGTATCAAGAATACTGACCGAATGGTTTGAGAGCATATTTTTTCATGTCAAACATTTTGGGGGGCAAATGCTATTTTAAGTGGAAATTCTTTTACCTTTCTTTATTTTACAAGTTATACATCAAACTGGCGCGATGATATTCAAATATATAGGGTGTCATGAGTTCCCTATATATATTTTCGAAAAAAGTCAGAGATATTCTTATGAAAGGGCGAACATTTATTATATTTAATACCTCACATACAATAATATTATGCTCGTATATAGCTAACAGTTATTACTGAATATCTCGAAAATGGTACATTTTAGATAGAGAAAAACCTATAATGACTACACTTACGGTAGCAGATCTGAGAAAATGCGTTGCGCCTTCGTTGAATCCTCAGTCTTCTATTAGCATCAACTTGTAGTTTTTTTCGAAAAACAGTGGATAACTCGAAAACGGATCTAGATGGTTATCGGAAATAAAACATAAAATGAATGTGGCGTTCAATTATATATATATCCGAAAAAGTGTTTATATACAGGGTGTTCCATTAGAAGTAAGAAAGTTGATACTATTTTCGGTGAAAGCGAGTCATCGATGTAAATTTAACATTATATCATGAATGAAGACTTCTATTATATCTTCACATAAAATTTGATCGAATGATTATTTCTACATAATCTTTTAATGGGCACTCCTGTGGGACATTCTGTGTAGGTATAGGTATATTTGTTGGAAAAAATTACCCCCTCCCAGAAATTCACCCTAGGACCGCCCATGAACTCAATTGAGTATGTGTGGGATATATTTGGTAGCTCTTCTTGGAAAATTGGAATACGTTCTACAACAGGCAATTCCCAACTGTATTGGAAGCTTACATTGTCGAATGGATGCAGTGATGAGCAATTCTTATTAAGAACATGTGAAGGCAATTCTCAATGTTAAAAATTTAATGCAGAGTGCAACTTTCAATTCTACCCTGTAACAATCAAATTCAATCAAAATTCTTAGACACCCGAGATCAAAACTAGATGAAATAGGATTCAAAGAGACTTCAAAATGTTCAAACATATTGTAAATGAAAATTGGGCAATTATTTGTCAGGAGCAAATCAGTTCAAAAAAATTTTCATTATGAATGAATATTTCTAGGATATATTCACCACGTAGGTATCACATAAAGTTCAATTGAAAACGCGAGGTGAAAATCAATTGTTCACAATCCTCAATTTTGTTTTTGTGGGTATATCTCGAAAACTGTAGGTAATTGTTATGAAGACTATGGAATGAAATTTGTGGAGAGTTTTATCAACTCCCATATGTTGTCTGAATGATTTTACAGAAAAACGCATTGCTCTCGAAATGCAGGTGAAAACCCGAAAAATGGGACCTTTTCAAATGTTCAAAAAATCTGTGGTTTCGGGGTCTCCATAATTTACTTCAACTCAATTCGTTCGTCTATGGTTGCTAACATTCTTATGAGAACTTGTCGCTGTTTTGGGAAACCTTATCAAGTACTTCATGATTTATACTTATTGCCCAAACTCAAAAAAAGAAGATAAGAAATCAGTTTTTACTAGTCATTACGTGGATTCATGTCATTACATGTAGTTTGAACGAAATTGCGGTATCTCGCATTAACTCTCTCTTCCGTTGATCTTGCTAGGTAATTGGAATTATGTGAATTTTCTGCACATTCACCAATCACTGCAGGTAATATACCGGGTGCTATTAGCCGTTTTAAGAAAACCATTTCATTCTTAATTTTGAACAACTTCAAAACAACTACTTTCAAATGTGTCCCATAAATTTCTATCAGAACTTTTTTATCTCATTCTTAAACAAAAGTGATGCCTGAATTTTTTTTCCTGAAAATGAGATGAATATTTTACTCGTTTTCAATTGCAATATATTCGCTGATAATCTTTGTTTGTTACTCTTTACTTTATGCAGGGTGAGACAATATAGGAGAACTGAGAAAAAAACTAAATTTATCGAACATTTTTGATTATTCCACAACTGAATCCAAAATAAAGAGTCCATATTACCACCTCTTCTTTCAATCGTCTGCCTAATACACGAATTAAGTCATTAGGTAATGAAATTTCTCTATTTCAGTATCGCAATAGTTCATTACAGTACTAGAAATAGTACTGTAATGAAACTCATTACAGCATTGTTTTCAGTTATATTTTTCGTTTTGCGGTTGTCAGTATTGACCTCCGATCCAATCAATTTTCGAATCGAATCAATTTTAATTCCATAATCTGTCAAATTTTGTGAGTCACACCAACTGCCAAGAAACAATACAAAAGTCACTAATCTGAATTTTCATTCGAATTTCGAGAGTATTTCACAAAACTTGACTGAAATAGAGAAAATATCGTCTAATACTTGCTCGTTTTCGAATTTCGCATTCGTGTTGGTATAGGAGCTCATTCTGCAACTTGTTTTAGAATATACTATGCGGCTTTTATTAGAATATTTTATCTTGAATATGATTCATACAAGACATGTAATAGGACCTCCTTCCGCTTTTGTTCTTTCTCTCCTCTTTGGAGGCACCGTAAAACTCTGGGGGCACTGCCCCATTTCTGCCAATGCATTTTTTTTTGTATATTTCAATTTCAATTGCAATATATTCATCATAAAAAATATGAAAATATACATATTATCCAAATTCACAAGTTCAGTTGGAAAATGTGCAGTCTTAGCAAACTTGTATACTGTCACATTCTGCAGAAACCAATGATGAACATCCTCACACATAGTCGAAGAAATTTTCTGCAGTTCTAAAAAAAATATCAAGAAAAAAAATCTACAATCAACCATAAAACAACTTCAAGAATACTCCACGTTATCTAGAAAGAACAGCCTCGAATCTATCTGCATACTTTACTTCTTATGTTAAATGATGCCCTCATTTCGAAGGGAAGTAGATTAGAGAATTCAGGTCCATGGTACAGGACGCTACTCTGCAAATGTTCCTTATGGAATAATGGGATAACAAGATTTCCATTGAGGACCTGTTTTGTTTGAAATGAATGTTGTACTAGTTGTTTGTTCTTTTTCATTTGATTCAGTAAATCCTGATAGATATAGATTTGTTTGATATTAAGGTGCTGAGATTCTAAATATAGTCTCTCAGTTCCAAATCTTTTCCCCAACGTTAAGATTATTTTTAGTATACTCCTCTGCACTATATCCAGACCTCTCATGATATTTTTACCTCCCCCACCCCATACCACAATTCCATACCTCAACAAGGACAGAACCAAAGCTTCATACACCCTGTTTCATTCTCTCAGAGACAGAACATTGCGTATATTATGAAACACCTAGAAAAGTTTTTGAATCCACTTTACTAAGAAGGCTGTATGTTCATTACAGGTGTTGATCGATCAGAACCCCCAAATACTTTATCGACTCAGTTTTTTTCACATCAGCACCCGACAGCTCAACTGATTACATTGATCTTCATGAATTATTATCGAATCATAATTCAGCTGTTCAGATACTTTAAGGGAAAATGGAAGATATCTTGTTTTATTTATGTTCAAACTTAAAGAGGATAATGAGAGTAATGCAGCTCTCAAACCTTCAACAGTCCTACAATAAACATCATCCCATGAGATCTCACCAAAAATAATTATGGCATCATCAGCAACCAGTCAATGAAAACCAAAATCAGGATCGGTTCGAGCACTGTTACAATGTAAATATTTTGTGAGTTGTCAATATTTCTTTAGTGATGGTTTTTTTTTGCAGTAGTGATATGAACTAAATGTGACGCCAAATTTTGCTCAAGACCATCGATTTTGTTGTGCACATGACCACATATAATCAGGACATGATAATCATTATTATACTGCAATTCCATTAATTCTCCAAAGTTTCCAAAGTTCATCCTTAAATAATTACAAAAAAAAACAAACGTTCGAATCGTGTTATTGAACATTGAAGAGCAATTCATGTTGATCGTGGTCAGTAGAAGTCTTCATGCTGGAAATTATTTACTGACCGACTTAGTGTCATGAGATCAGAGATGTCGCGGTTGACTTACCAGGATGATTGATAGAAAGGATACAGATCAAGGGTTACGGTAAAGCTTCAATTTCTAACGTGACCTGCACCTACCTGTACCACAATCCTAATCAGTTGAATCATTAGGTATCATATGGGAATTTGAATTGCCTTTCCAACAAGGTGCTGCTTGACCCCTTCCCCCCATTAAAATGAGAGCTCTTAGGGGTTGCAGCTAGAGGGATAGTGATATCAAACTAATTTGAACACTCTTATTTGTCTCCCTTTCAACAAAATTTGATTTGCCCGTGCGTTTTTTCGTTATTCCATCCCAAAGCTCAAAATTCGGGCTGGAAAGCCCTAAGGCTAAACACTGATTCGGGGCTTTATTTCTAGTTACAAAAAGTTACTAAAAACTTCAGTGTTTTCATCATAGATTGAAGTACATCAGTATAACAAATTAAATTATCGAATATCTTCTTCAAGTCAAATCAATTTTGAAATTGTTGAGAATATTTATAATTCTCATAACCTGTACAGCTGCAGTAAATTATCATTGTTGAAGAATTCTTTGCACAATAATATTATTTTCATCATAATTGTATTAACAAATTTTCGAACTCAGCTGCAATTGAAAAAGAGCATACAGTTAAGCTGACGGCTCAAACATACACAGCCGCATTATTTCACTTTAGATCAAGCATGGAAAATCAGGATTGATAATAAAAAACCGGTGTGAAGTTAGCGGCCACTTTTCACGGAGATAGCGGCCGTTTCACCAGTGGCGTCGGGTGAAATAAAATGTATCACAACTTTTTACTGGAACCAAGTAGCGATCTGAAATATATAAGATATCTTTTTCGAGTAATTTCCAATATTATACCAAAAAATTAGATTTTTTTTTCACTCGGAACAATAAAAAAAAAACCCTCAAAAAAACCAAAAATTTTGATTAATTAGAAATAACCGAAGAAAATGGCCTCTACAGATGAAACTCACAGAATAGGTTTTTTATGATGTGAAGAACTAGTGTTATCAATTTCATTTCCTTCGGAAGGGGCTGAGGGGTGGAAATCGACACCGCCTCCAACAATCCTATTGTCATCAGGGAAATACCGAAGAAAATGGCCTCTACAAATGAAACTTTCAGGAAACGTTTATTATGATCTAAGAAACGAGTGATATCAATTTCATTTCATTCGGAAGGGGCTGAGGGGTGGAAATCGACACCGCCGCCTCCAACAATCCTATTATCATCAGGGAAATACCGAAGAAAATGGCCTCTACAGTTGAAACTTACAGAATAGGTTCTTTATGATCTGAAGAACCAGTGTTATTAATTTCATTTCCTTCGGAAGGGGCTGAGGGGTGGATATCGACACCGCCGCCTCCAACAATCATATTGTCATCAGGGAAATACCGAAGAAAAAGGCCTCTACAAATGAAACTTTCAGGAAACGTTTATTATGATCTAAGGAACGAGTGATATCAATTTCAACTCCTTCGGAAGGGGCTGAGGGGTGGAAATCGACACCGCCTCCAACAATCCTATTGTCATCAGGGAAATACCGAAGAAAATGGCCTCTACAAATGAAACTTTCAGGAAACGTTTATTATGATCTAAGAAACGAGTGATATCAATTTCATTTCCTTCGGAAAGGGCTGAGGGGTGGAAATCCACACCGCCTCCAACAATCCTATTGTCATCAGGGAAATACCGAAGAAAATGGCCTCTACAAATGAAACTCACAGAATAGGTTTTTTATAATGTGAAGAACTAGTGTTATCAATTTCATTTCCTTCGGAAGGGGCTGAGGGGTGGATATCGACATCGCCGCCTCCAACAATCATATTGTCATCAGGGAAATACCGAAGAAAATGGCCTCTACAAATGAAACTTTCAGGAAACGTTTATTATGATCTAAGAAACGAGTGATATCAATTTCATTTCCTTCGGAAGGGGCTGAGGGGTGGAAATCGACACCGCCGCCTCCAACAATCCTATTATCATCAGGGAAATACCGAAGAAAAGGGCCTCTACAGATGAAACTCACAGAATAGGTTCTTTATGATCTGAAGAACCAGTGTTATTAATTTCATTTCCTTCGGAAGGGGCTGAGGGGTGGATATCGACACCGCCGCCTCCAACAATCATATTGTCATCAGGGAAATACCGAAGAAATGGGCCTCTACAAATGAAACTTTCATAAAACGTTTATTATGATCTAGGGAACGAGTGATATCAATTTCAACTCTTTCGGAAGGGGCTGAGGGGTGGGAATCGACACCGCCTCCAACAATCCTATTGTCATCAGGGAAATACCGAAGAAAATGGCCTCTACAAATGAAACATTCAGGAAACGTTCATTATGATCTAAGGAACGAGTGATATCAATTTCAACTCCTTCGGAAGGGGCTGAGGGGTGGGAATCGACACCGCCTCCAACAATCCTATTGTCATCAGGGAAATACCGAAGAAAATGGCCTCTACAAATGAAACATTCAGGAAACGTTCATTATGATCTAAGGAACGAGTGATATCAATTTCAACTCCTTCGGAAGGGGCTGAGGGGTGGGAATCGACACCGCCTCCAACAATCCTATTGTCATCAGGGAAATACCGAAGAAAATGGCCTCTACAAATGAAACATTCAGGAAACGTTCATTATGATCTAAGGAACGAGTGATATCAATTTCAACTCCTTCGGAAGGGGCTGAGGGGTGGAAATCGACACCGCCGCCTCCAACAATCCTATTATCATCAGGGAAATACCGAAGAAAAGGGCCTCTACAGATGAAACTCACAGAATAGGTTCTTTATGATCTGAAGAACCAGTGTTATTGATTTCATTTCCTTCGGAAGGGGCTGAGGGGTGGATATCGACACCGCCGCCTCCAACAATCATATTGTCATCAGGGAAATACCGAAGAAATGGGCCTCTACAAATGAAACTTTCATAAAACGTTTATTATGATCTAGGGAACGAGTGATATCAATTTCAACTCTTTCGGAAGGGGCTGAGGGGTGGGAATCGACACCGCCTCCAACAATCCTATTGTCATCAGGGAAATACCGAAGAAAATGGCCTCTACAAATGAAACATTCAGGAAACGTTCATTATGATCTAAGGAACGAGTGATATCAATTTCAACTCCTTCGGAAGGGGCTGAGGGGTGGAAATCGACACCGCCGCCTCCAACAATCTTATTATCATCAGGGAAATACCGAAGAAAAGGGCCTCTACAGATGAAACTCACAGAATAGGTTCTTTATGATCTGAAGAACCAGTGTTATTAATTTCATTTCCTTCGGAAGGGGCTGAGGGGTGGATATCGACACCGCCGCCTCCAACAATCATATTGTCATCAGGGAAATACCGAAGAAATGGGCCTCTACAAATGAAACTTTCATAAAACGTTTATCATGATCTAGGGAACGAGTGATATCAATTTCAACTCCTTCGGAAGGGGCTGAGGGGTGGGAATCGACACCGCCTCCAACAATCCTATTATCATCAGGGAAATACCGAAGAAAATGGCCTCTACAAATGAAACATTCAGGAAACGTTTATTATGATCTAAGGAACGAGTGATATCAATTTCAACTCTTTCGGAAGGGGCTGAGGGGTGGAAATCGACACCGCCTCCAACAATCCTATTGTCATCAGGGAAATACCGAAGAAAATGGCCTCTACAAATGAAACTTTCAGGAAACGTTTATTATGATCTAAGAAACGAGTGATATCAATTTCATTTCATTCGGAAGGGGCTGAGGGGTGGAAATCGACACCGCCGCCTCCAACAATCCTATTATCATCAGGGAAATACCGAAGAAAATGGCCTCTACAGTTGAAACTTACAGAATAGGTTCTTTATGATCTGAAGAACCAGTGTTATTAATTTCATTTCCTTCGGAAAGGGCTGAGGGGTGGATATCGACACCGCCGCCTCCAACAATCATATTGTCATCAGGGAAATACCGAAGAAAAAGGCCTCTACAAATGAAACTTTCAGGAAACGTTTATTATGATCTAAGGAACGAGTGATATCAATTTCAACTCCTTCGGAAGGGGCTGAGGGGTGGAAATCGACACCGCCTCCAACAATCCTATTGTCATCAGGGAAATACCGAAGAAAATGAAACTTTCAGGAAACGTTTATTATGATCTAAGAAACGAGTGATATCAATTTCAACTCCTTCGGAAGGGGCTGAGGGGTGGAAATCGACACCGCCTCCAACAATCCTATTGTCATCAGGGAAATACCGAAGAAAATGGCCTCTACAAATGAAACTTTCAGGAAACGTTTATTATGATCTAAGAAACGAGTGATATCAATTTCAACTCCTTCGGAAGGGGCTGAGCGGTGGAAATCGACACCGCCGCCTCCAACAATCCTATTATCATCAGAGAAATACTGAAGAGAATGGCCTCTACAGATGAAACTCACAGAATTGATATCACTCGTTCCTTAGATCATAATAAACGTTTCCTAAAAATTTCATTTGTAGAGGCCATTTTCTTCGGTATTTCCCTGATGACAATATGATTGTTGGAGGCGGCGGTGTCGATATCCACCCCTCAGCCCCTTCCGAAGGAAATGAAATTAATAACACTGGTTCTTCAGATCATAAAGAACTTATTCTGTGAGTTTCATCTGTAGAGTCCATTTTCTTCGGTATTTCCCTGATGATAATAAGATTGTTGGAGGCGGCGGTGTCGATATCCACCCCTCAGCCCCTTCCGAAGGAAATGAAATTAATAACACTGGTTCTTCGGATCATAAAGAACCTATTCTGTGAGTTTCATCTGTAAAGGCCATTTTCTTGGGTATTCCCTTGATGATAATAGGATTGTTGGAGGCGGCGGTGTCGATTCCCACCCCTCAACCCCTTCCGAAGGAGCTGAAATTGATATCACTCGTTTCTTAGATCATAATAAACGTTTCCTGAATGTTTCATTTGTAGAGGCCGTTTTCTTCGGTATTTCCCTGATGATAATAGGATTGTTGGAGGTGGTGTCAATTTCCACCCCTCAGCCCCTTCCGAAGGAGTTAAAATTGATATCTCTCTTTCTTAGATCATAATAAACGTTTCCTGAATGTTTCATTTGTAGAGGCCATTTTCTTCGGTATTTCCCTGATGACAATAGGATTGTTGGAGGCGGTGTCGATTTCCACCCCTCAGCCCCTTCCGAAGGAGTTGAAATTGATATCACTCGTTTCTTAGATCATAATAAACGTTTCCTGAAAGTTTCATTTTCTTCGGTATTTCCCTGATGACAATAGGATTGTTGGAGGCGGTGTCGATTTCCACCCCTCAGCCCCTTCCGAAGGAGTTGAAATTGATATCACTCGTTCCTTAGATCATAATAAACGTTTCCTGAATGTTTCATTTGTAGAGGCCATTTTCTTCGGTATTTCCCTGATGACAATATGATTGTTGGAGGCGGCGGTGTCGATATCCACCCCTCAGCCCCTTCCGAAGGAAATGAAATCAATAACACTGGTTCTTCAGATCATAAAGAACCTATTCTGTGAGTTTCATCTGTAGAGGCCATTTTCTTGGGTATTCCCCTGATGATAATAGGATTGTTGGAGGCGGTGTGGATTTCCACCCCTCAGCCCTTTCCGAAGGAAATGAAATTGATATCACTCGTTTATTAGATCATAATAAACGTTTCCTGAATGTTTCATTTGTAGAGGCCATTTTCTTCGGTATTTCCCTGATGACAATATGATTGTTGGAGGCGGCGGTGTCGATATCCACCCCTCAGCCCCTTCCGAAGGAAATGAAATTAATAACACTGGTTCTTCAGATCATAAAGAACCTATTCTGTGAGTTTCAACTGTAGAGGCCATTTTCTTCGGTATTTCCCTGATGATAATAGGATTGTTGGAGGCGGCGGTGTCGATTTCCACCCCTCAGCCCCTTCTGAAGGAAATGAAATTGATATCACTCGTTTCTTAGATCATAATAAACGTTTCCTGAAAGTTTCATTTGTAGAGGCCATTTTCTTCGGTATTTCCCTGATGACAATAGGATTGTTGGAGGCGGTGTCGATTTCCACCCCTCAGCCCCTTCCGAAGGAGTTGAAATTGATATCACTCGTTCCTTAGATCATAATAAACGTTTCCTGAATGTTTCATTTGTAGAGGCCATTTTCTTCGGTATTTCCCTGATGACAATATGATTGTTGGAGGCGGCGGTGTCGATATCCACCCCTCAGCCCCTTCCGAAGGAAATGAAATCAATAACACTGGTTCTTCAGATCATAAAGAACCTATTCTGTGAGTTTCATCTGTAGAGGCCATTTTCTTGGGTATTCCCCTGATGATAATAGGATTGTTGGAGGCGGCGGTGTCGATTTCCACCCCTCAGCCCCTTCCGAAGGAAATGAAATTGATATCACTCGTTTCTTAGATCATAATAAACGTTTCCTGAAAGTTTCATTTGTAGAGGCCATTTTCTTCGGTATTTCCCTGATGACAATAGGATTGTTGGAGGCGGTGTCGATTTCCACCCATCAGCCCCTTTCGAAGGAAATGAAATTGATAACACTAGTTCTTCACATTATAAAAAACCTTTTCTGTGAGTTTCATTTGTAGAGGCCATTTTCTTCGGTATTTCCCTGATGACAATAGGATTGTTGGAGGCGGTGTGGATTTCCACCCCTCAGCCCTTTCCGAAGGAAATGAAATTGATATCACTCGTTTATTAGATCATAATAAACGTTTCCTGAATGTTTCATTTGTAGAGGCCATTTTCTTCGGTATTTCCCTGATGACAATATGATTGTTGGAGGCGGCGGTGTCGATATCCACCCCTCAGCCCCTTCCGAAGGAAATGAAATTAATAACACTGGTTCTTCGGATCATAAAGAACCTATTCTGTGAGTTTCATCTGTAAAGGCCATTTTCTTGGGTATTCCCTTGATGATAATAGGATTGTTGGAGGCGGCGGTGTCGATTCCCACCCCTCAACCCCTTCCGAAGGAGCTGAAATTGATATCACTCGTTTCTTAGATCATAATAAACGTTTCCTGAATGTTTCATTTGTAGAGGCCGTTTTCTTCGGTATTTCCCTGATGATAATAGGATTGTTGGAGGTGGTGTCAATTTCCACCCCTCAGCCCCTTCCGAAGGAGTTAAAATTGATATCACTCTTTCTTAGATCATAATAAACGTTTCCTGAATGTTTCATTTGTAGAGGCCATTTTCTTCGGTATTTCCCTGATGACAATAGGATTGTTGGAGGCGGTGTCGATTTCCACCTCTCAGCCCCTTCCGAAGGAGTTGAAATTGATATCACTCGTTTCTTAGATCATAATAAACGTTTCCTGAAAGTTTCATTTTCTTCGGTATTTCCCTGATGACAATAGGATTGTTGGAGGCGGTGTCGATTTCCACCCCTCAGCCCCTTCCGAAGGAGTTGAAATTGATATCACTCGTTCCTTAGATCATAATAAACGTTTCCTGAATGTTTCATTTGTAGAGGCCATTTTCTTCGGTATTTCCCTGATGACAATATGATTGTTGGAGGCGGCGGTGTCGATATCCACCCCTCAGCCCCTTCCGAAGGAAATGAAATCAATAACACTGGTTCTTCAGATCATAAAGAACCTATTCTGTGAGTTTCATCTGTAGAGGCCATTTTCTTGGGTATTCCCCTGATGATATTAGGATTGTTGGAGGCGGCGGTGCCGATTTCCACCCCTCAGCCCCTTCCGAAGGAAATGAAATTGATATCACTCGTTTCTTAGATCATAATAAACGTTTCCTGAAAGTTTCATTTGTAGAGGCCATTTTCTTCGGTATTTCCCTGATGACAATAGGATTGTTGGAGGCGGTGTCGATTTCCACCCATCAGCCCCTTTCGAAGGAAATGAAATTGATAACACTAGTTCTTCACATTATAAAAAACCTTTTCTGTGAGTTTCATTTGTAGAGGCCATTTTCTTCGGTATTTCCCTGATGACAATAGGATTGTTGGAGGCGGTGTGGATTTCCACCCCTCAGCCCTTTCCGAAGGAAATGAAATTGATATCACTCGTTTATTAGATCATAATAAACGTTTCCTGAAAGTTTCATTTGTAGAGGCCATTTTCTTCGGTATTTCCCTGATGACAATAGGATTGTTGGAGGCGGTGTCGATTTCCACCCCTCAGCCCCTTCCGAAGGAGTTGAAATTGATATCACTCGTTCCTTAGATCATAATAAACGTTTCCTGAAAGTTTCATTTGTAGAGGCCTTTTTCTTCGGTATTTCCCTGATGACAATATGATTGTTGGAGGCGGCGGTGTCGATATCCACCCCTCAGCCCCTTCCGAAGGAAATGAAATTAATAACACTGGTTCTTCAGATCATAAAGAACCTATTCTGTGAGTTTCAACTGTAGAGGCCATTTTCTTCGGTATTTCCCTGATGATAATAGGATTGTTGGAGGCGGCGGTGTCGATTTCCACCCCTCAGCCCCTTCTGAAGGAAATGAAATTGATATCACTCGTTTCTTAGATCATAATAAACGTTTCCTGAAAGTTTCATTTGTAGAGGCCATTTTCTTCGGTATTTCCCTGATGACAATAGGATTGTTGGAGGCGGTGTCGATTTCCACCCCTCAGCCCCTTCCGAAGGAAATGAAATTGATAACACTAGTTCTTCACATCATAAAAAACCTATTCTGTGAGTTTCATCTGTAGAGGTCATTTTCTTCGGTTATTTCTAATTAATCAAAATTTTTGGTTTTTTTGAGGGTTTTTTTTTTATTGTTCCGAGTGAAAAAAAAATCTAATTTTTTGGTATAATATTGGAAATTACTCGAAAAAGATATCTTATAAATTTCAGATCGCTACTTGGTTCCAGTAAAAAGTTGTGATACATTTTATTTCACCCGACGCCACTGGTGAAACGGCCGCTATCTCCGTGAAAAGTGGCCGCTAACTTCACACCGGTTAATAAAAATAGCTTGAAATGCTTCAACAAAATCATCCAGGTTTTTGAGTAGAAATATCATTCATTAAATTAATAATACAAAGATCACTAAAAAGTCCATATGTATGAACAATCTTTAGCAATCTTTATGACTTTCGGATATTCTGCCAAGTTCTGACCCTGTTCTATTTTTTCACTTTCTAGTTGTATTTTTTATTAATGCTGCCCATTTCCTGAATCATAGTCATATACCCAATGTTGATTTTAATTGAAATTCAGTTACTTCTCAGGCATTTCAAAAAAGATGTAGAAACGGATATATTAATTGTTCTTTATTTTAGAAAAAAAATGTCGTTTAACGTCATGTGGAGTAGGTTCTTTCCACTCCTGGCTGTAACGACTTGCCTTGCCTTCTTTTTTCTCCGAAATTCTTCTAACAGTTCTGGTGAAATCTGAAATTTTGAGACTCATTCATTCATCATGGAAAAACTAAATGATTGTTTACCTAAAAAACTAGCAAAAGGCGATTAATACTAAAAGAAATATCTACTCCTTGAAAAACTCGAAGTAACGATTTAATCAAGAATAAGCACATACAGAAATAAATTCAAAACATATTCAGAAGTGAGTAGGTCAACTCAAAATTGAAAATGTCATAAGTTAGTGTTTTTTATCAACACCAACTTAAATCCTGAAACTCAGAAGTTACTGATGGGATATTACCAATATAATTTAGAGATTCCACAGTCGCCTCAGATGGCGATAATTCTGAAAAAAAACTATAGGTAGGGTATTATCTGCTTGGACTATTCGATATAAAGAAAGTAAATCGAAAGAAATACACAACCTCCAAGAAAAGTGACCTTGCTCTTGATCTTGATATAAATAGGTAACTCATGATTAGGAAAGAAGGAGCGGTAAAACGACTAATTTCAATTACATTCAGTCAGTCTTCTGAGGAAGTCGTTCACCATTAACACGCTCTCACATTTTACAATTTAACGGTTGATCTACTGAACTAATGAGAGATCTTTCATTATCCCATCAAGCATGCTTAGCGGAGATAGTGACGGTATTTAACTCCTTCTTTATGGCATTTGTCATGGCGTCGCGGCAGTTTATGAGAACTGCATTATATATTTATGTACGGGTGTTTCCTGAATACGGTACCTGACTGAACGTCCCTTTGCTTTATGAGGTACAGGCATTAACATTTTCATTGAGAAATTCAAATTGCCCATAAAATGTTCACAACCAATTTCATGTAATTCTTTTCTGGTAGTTTTCTCTCATAAATGATTGAATTCACTAGGGTGATGTTTTGAATGTGCCTGAATTTTCCGATATCTTCGTTCTGTATACGCCCCTTCGCCTTGGAGTTGAAAATGCGTGTTGGTAATGACGACCCCACTTGGTTGGATTGGAAAGAACGGATCGAATGAGAATAAAAATTCCAGACTAGTTCAAGGATATGAAGTAAAAACACTAAATGAGCCGTTTTCGTGAGTCATGAAAAACAAAAAATGTAGGAGGTAAATCCGAGGCCGAAACTGAGGAAACAGATCCTATGAAATGGGATTTCATTTTCATCGCTGGACAAAATAACCTAACCCACTTTTCGATTTTTAAGTTATTGCATAGTTTTTATCTCAGGCTTTGAGCGCGGCGACCGAATGTAGAAATTCCGTAACGAAAAAACCTAACACTCCCCACCCCAACCGTTACAGCGGTGCAGCAAAGCCGTGTATCGTCGGTTCAGTTCGGCAGAATTCGGCACGGTGTTTGGGTGAGTGTAGACTGTACGAAGCTCGCACGGATCGAGAAGAGCTGCTCCGAAACAGCTGGAACTTTTGACGAAATAGTATATGAGTATAGTAAATCACATTCTCAGGAACTCGTCTATGTTGCACTCTTTCGGGTGACTAATATTGAAAAATTATATATTACGACAAAAAAGACAATTCTGCATTCAAGTTTTATCATAATCGAAGGCAAGCTGCATCGACTGTCTTTAAATAGTGTTTAGACGATAGCTCAGAGTGTCTTAGATTTCATTAGTAATATAAATGGCATTTCAATAATGACTTTCAATTGCCAAAGTCTACATAGTCACAAATACGATTTACAAGATTCAGTTACGAGACAAACCAATGTGTTACTTTTAACCGAAACATGCATGACGCGTGATAATTCGATTGAAATACCTTATTTCAATTGTATTGTTCAATTCAAACGAGATACTAGATACTGTTCCAAAAGGTAGGGTAGCTATTTATCAAAATAGTTAATAATGTTACTAATATTATGACTCTGAATATTGAAATAAATATTGAAGACGTTAGCGATGTTAATGTTAGACGCTCATTTGTTGGAGATATTTGTGCATGCTTATGCAAACTTAGACATGGCCTACACATAGTCACGGTAGCAATTTACATTTCTCCGAATCCAAAATTGGACGAGGTAGACAATTTAATTCATCGCACTTTACTGGAGTACAATAAAGAAGGTTCGAAACTACTTGGTACAAATGGTAATAAATTTACACTTATCTTGGTTGGTAATTTCAACATTAACTTCGCTGATAAAAAATCAGAGGGGTTGACAACTTTTCTTTCGGCAAAATTGAATTTAAAAATGAATAATGATCCACAAGAATCCACAACAAAATATGGGACCACTATTGCCGCGGTATTTTCCAGATATTTAGAATATATTAAGTCTCAAACTTACATTTCTTATTTCAGTTACCATAAATCTATAGTTTGAATGATAAACATTCCTTAATAACTCACATGATGTATTGTAAGATAAATAAATATTATTATTTTTGAATAGATGCTACGCAATAGCTTTACCGCGGCAGTCCTCGAGTGCCACACGTAATTTTTTTCTCTATTTCAGTATCGTAATGAGTTCATTACAGTACTAAAAGTAGTGCTGTGGTGAAACTCATTACAGCAATGTTTTCAGTTATATTTTTGTTTTTGTGGTTGTCAGTACTGATCTCAGATCCTCTCAAATATCAAATAAATTCAAATACCGTGATCTGTCAAATTTCGTAAGTCACACCAACAATACAAAAATCAACAATCTGAATTTTCATTTGAATTTCGAGAATATTTCACAAAACATGACTGAAATATCCATGGATTTATTCTTTGAGCTGTTAAACCGTTATCCGCTAATCTGGGGTAGTCGAAGGGACCTACATTGTTAACTGTAAAGATGAAATGTTGAATGATGGAGATTTCTATGATCTTTCTGGTTTGGTTTCACCAACGTTTTGGCGGAAGTATACAGGGTGATCCACGGTCGATGCTACGTTAGACGGTCACGGAGAACGGAAAGCAAGAATTCATTGAAAATTTGGTTTCTTAGAAGAAAAAACACGTGTGGCACTCGAGGAGGCTATACATTTTCTATCCGATGTTAATGAAATATTTGCGGTTCATAATTCAATGGAAACAGCGAGATTGCCGACTCCATTTTGCACGGCTAGAGTGGCTGCACGCATCCGTCTAGTCGCAAGCACCCAAACACCGTGCCGAAGTCTGCCGAACTGAACCGACGATACACGGCTTTGTTAGGTTTTTTCGTTACGGAATTTCTACATTCGGTCGCCGCGCTCAAAGCCTGAGATAAAAGCTATGCAATAGCTTAAAAACAGATTCTCTTTCGAACTAAAATATTTTCAGTGCTGCAGTGTTGCCGCTTATGTCAAAAGGTAATAACTACTTTGTTATTTCAAATAGCACACCCTTTATATATAACAGTTTTCTATTCATCGTAGTAACACGATTCCTTGGTTTCACTTTCTAATACTTACCTTCAGCGGTTTCTGAGTAATTAAATGATTTCCTCGTTTTTTGTGCAAAACATAGCTTTGGTTGAACATCCGTAACTTCATTACTATTAATCTTAGGAAGGTGAAATTTCGTATGCATAATGCTCAGATTCTGAGCATCATGTAGGTGTTACGAAATACACTTTTTTCATACAGGGTCATAAAAAATTCGACGGTTTATCGAGACATACAAAAACGGTTTGAAGTGCATTATTTCAAATGAGATACCCTGTATATTTTTGAGAAATACTGAAAGATAATTGAATTTCTTTTCAAATGATGAATTACATTCTCATACCTAGATTGTAAGATTCTGCGTTGAACTGAAATTTTTTTTGCTCACGTGCGAACCCGTTCATCGGGAAACATTTCATTAAACCTTCTGCATGTTCTTGCTGTTATTTGGTCACATTGCCCATGGTAAATGAACAAATTCATCAAAATTTCATTTGAATAGGTGTTTCATTCCATTTCACTCATTTTCCGTATACTATGAAGGATGAGTGAATGTATTATTATCAACAAACTAATTGTCAGATCCGCATAATGTCAATTTTCATCAATTTCAGCAAATCATAGCAATCCGCTGAAGTTAATATGTATGAACCGTTCATTTTAAGCTTGTTTTGGTTAGCACTTTCAGGATTCGGAACAATAAAATTTAAGTTCAAAGCAGAATCTTACAATCTAGGTACAGAATATGATATATCATTTGAAAGGAAATTCAATTCTGTTTCAGTAATTCTCAAATATACATGGCATTCCATTTAAAAAATTAACTTTCAACCGTTTTTGTATATCTCGAAAAACCATCGAATTTTGAATGACTCTGTATAATTAAAAGCGTATTTCATAATGAGTGCCTTATGAATAGGATCTTAGCATTCTGCATACGCAATTTCAGCTTCCTAACCTTCATAGTATGGAAGTTATGGATATTTAACCAAAGCTATGCTTTGCACAAAAAAGAGGAAATACAAAACCAGCAATGAAAGTAATCACATGGGAACTATAAATTAATGAACTTTCATATTCTGATGCGTAATTATGTTTTTCTAGAAAAGTTTCTCTCCATTGATCTCTATCTTTCCAGAGATTCTCCTCCACTCCAAGTTCTCTCATTTCTTTGTTTAATCAAATACAGTTCTTAAATATTGGGCAGTTTCATTTGACAGTAATTTTTGTTTTGGTAAGCCTTCGTTTATTAATTGCTCATGAGGCTTTTAGAGGGAAGTTGTATTCAATATATAATTTTCTTCTAAAGGAATACAAATCAATGCTCCTTCACTCCTTACTTCAGCATGCACTATAAGCTTTTAGGGGGTCATGTTGAAGAAGCTCAAGCGCCTGAAGGAGTGCATTTTAAGACCTGAGTTGATAGGTAGTTTTCTTCATATGTTGATCTCTAGAACCACCCCCTGAAATATATGAACGTTAAATACAGACACTAATTGAAATAAGAAGAAATGAGTACTCACATATTTCTGAACTTTAATGCTGGGCAATGCAGATGGTAGCAATTTTACTTGTGAATCTATGAAAAGTATTTTGAGAAAAATGTTCCGAGCACAATAAACTTTCAGTAAGTTTCCAGTCAGTTCCATTTAACGCTTTGATCTAAGCTTCCTTCCTTTTGGAATCTTTTGGCAAGCTGAACTAAGATTCATTGTTTTAGAAATGAATGCAGAAATAGTATCACAACAAAAAAAATCCAACTCTAATTAGCTCAGAATTATTTTTTACTACGCCTATGACTAAGATCATTGAAGTTCTTTTCATATAAATAAATATAATTGTCCAGATTCAAGTACTCACCGCTGATATAATATTCCCTTTTTGGTAGTTTCAGGTATTTTTGAACTACCAAAAGCCACACAACTGACCATTTTCAAGTCTATTATGTTTATGTATCAACGAATGAAAGTACCTGATTCTAACTATAAAAACTGAAAATATCTACTAAACACGAATACAGCACAATAAAAACACTAAATAAATCCTTGATTCTAAACACTAATGACATAAATTCTGCAAATAGGATATTCAAATATGACAATAAATTGTCAAATGAATGAAAATTGGTTTTTGCATATGGCCGATTTATGTCGAAACCGTTTCCCTGTTAAATCGGCGATATGCTCAGGGCCGTCTTTAACCTCTTGGAGGCCCTGGCACATTAGGATAATGGGGCCCCTGACCACATACAAAATACAAATACATGGGAATTCCTTACCGCTGAGTAGGCTTATTCACGACACACAAAGACACGGTATGCTAATGCCGTAATATAATTTAATTAAAATCTCGAGGAATTTTTGCCGATTTTCGGTATTCGAAAGGGAGAAGGGTGGCACAAAATTCGGCCTCCGCCCATTGGGGGCCCCTCTATATATCTATTATTCATGATAACATTTCCCTGAAGTTTTTCAGAGGAAAATAATGAAAAAAAAAATCATAATAATAATTTATATATGAATAATAAAAATTTCTAAACAAAATAGTGTAAGTTCTGATATAAAAAAAACTAGAAACTAAACCATTTCCAATTGTAATTCAGAAATCGTCAATTGACATTCAGAAAACATTACTTGTATTTCAGATTAGTCAATTTTATTTCAGAAAACATGAAATGTTATTCAGATTTGTCAATTGAAATTCAGAAAATATCAAATGAAATTCAATTGAGTGATCTGAAATGCATTTGATGTTTTCTGAAATTCAATTGACTTATCAGAAATTCAATTGACGCTTTCTGAAATTAAAGTCACTAATCTGAAATACACTTGACGGTTTCTGAATTACTCTTGGAAATGCTGTAGAATTTGAAAAAATTTATATAACAAAATTGTATTCACCTTTTTTTGTGTGCAAACATATCAATCAACTTGTCGATAACCAAGCTTCTGGCCACTTCTTGTCGATAGCTGAGTTAGCTTAAAAGTGTTTGCGACACGTTTAAGGAGAGTCCCGAAAAGCTTGGCGGTATCATTGAGTATAAATATATTAATACTCAATGGCGGTATATTAAAAAACCCTTGAAAACAGGGTAGCACATGGAGTAATTGAGTGATAATTACAGCTTTGTTCGCGGGTCGAGTTCCGAACCATTGCAGAACTCTTCTCAAGACATTGTGTAGAAATAGCTTTCTAAACTGTGCACAAGCGCAGATCGACTTACACCGATAACGAATCGGTTCCAAGAGTTCCGGGGTTGAAGCAAGAACTGGTAGTTCCAAATTGATTCTTGCCTTAGTTTTGTTTTGTTTTTGTGTCTCGTAAATGTGAGACATATCTTTTATTCCTAATTAATCGTCAAGTGACGGAGATCTTCAGGAAGTATCAAGAGTAGATGAAGTCCCAAGAATATAGCATATTTTGAAGAGGTGCTTCTAGACTTTAACGATGCCCAATTATTCAACATTTTTGACTGACCAATATTGCTAAGGAATTGTATCATGAAAATAAACACAGAGACCTTTTTTGGTTCCAAGAACGTTCGCATTGAGGTTAGATCAGAATCTGTTCGGAAATATAGCCTAGTTTATTAATTCTGGACTTGGTAACGAACCGGTTCGGAATTGGACCCGCGAACAAACCTAATTACAATTTCGAATTGAAATACTGGAAAACTCATATGTTTTTTTTTTTTGTTAATTTAGGAGTATTTCTCTATTTTTCAGGAATGATAATTGTACCTTCTTTGTATGAGTTTTGTTCATTATATCATGGGAAAAATCTCGCGAACCAGCAAGTTCAATAGAATGAAACTATTGGGGCGTCATTTGATGATTTTAGTTTGGCTTGGAGGCCCCTTTGGTGCCGAACCTCCCCGCACCGCGAGTTCTGCGGGTCCCTCTGATACGCCACTGATTTCTTGTTTTGTAGCGCTGTCTGAAATTATGTAGTTAAATGGGGATTTCCTTGGAAGCTTCCCAATGAATACAAGAATGTGATCAACAACCTGATTCGAACAGATGTTTTATGGCTAACCACCCCAACAAATAACACAAGCTAATAATTGCTCTTATCTAGTGTATGCCAGTATGATCAAAGATCATAAAAATTGCAACCTCCCAGAACTTGTTGATAAAAGACTGGGAATTCCAATCCATTTGGAATCATTGTGAATGATCACTTCCGCCTTTTTACCTGAACCAAATTTTAGTACGCGAAAGGGAATCTTGAAAGAAGGAACCGTTTAGGTCTTTTCGAAAAAATCAGTTCTATAACAATATAGGGAAATTTTCTATGAAATGGGAAATTTCCAAACGTCATTGACGAAATCTTCGATCCTTTCGGTTCGGAACAATTGATCTGAGCGGGGCCCCTATGCATCTCGGGGCCCTGGGCACTTGCCCAAAGTGCCCTAGGCGAAAGAGGGGCCTGGATATGCTCCTTCCTTCATATTATAAATTTTATGTTTCAAACAACATTCGCTAAAACGTTGGCCAAGGCTTGCCATGTCATCTGTGCCCGCCTATGTTCTGCATGCCCTCGATGCGCCAACATTGGAACGAGCGGACGTACGCCGAGTCTTGCCAAGTCGTCTGTAGCCGCCTTTGAATATTACCATAACATGTCTAGAGATGCAAAACGGCGGATGCGCCGGTCTTCATTTCACGGTATTACCTATGTATTCTGATGCTAGCAAATTATTGTATTTTCATGGGTTCTTGAAGTGTTCGTCAAGTCTAAATTCATCTAATATAACAAGATTGATAAAAGTGCATGTACAGGGTGGGCAAAGTTGGTGATACTTGAACTACAACTTTTTAACCGAGAGAGATAGAGGAAAATGAATGACACGTCACGGTGGTTTTTTTTAGAGAATCTGATTATGCCATCAACCGCATTCCTTTATTTTCTTTTGTTTTCGAGTTACAGGCTAAAATTGGAATTTGGACGATTTCAACTTTGGCCATTATCTCCGTTTCTGTTTGTGCTGGGATGTTGAAATGAAAACATTCATCGGTAGATGTTTGGTACGTCTCTGATTATGTAAAGGGATGTTTGATTTAAACATTTGTGGTATGCTCGTATGTTCATATAACATAACCTAGAAAATGTTTCATATAAAATATTTGTGTGACCTATGTAATTAACTGGGAAGGGAGGTTCCATTAAACATTTGCGGTATTTTTATGAAACATTACTTCGAAATGTTTCATCTATATTTCATATGAGATGTTTCTGGGACAGATGTCAAGTTGACTGGGAAGTTATGTTTCATTCAACCATATGGGATATGTTTATGTCATATTACATTGAAATGTTTCACCTTTATCTCAAGTGAAATGTTTCTGGGATATTTCATGTTAACTAGGGGAGAAATGTTTTATTCGAACATTTGTGGTATGTTTATGAAACATTACATTGAAATGTTTCACCGATATTTCATTTGGAATGTTTCTGGGATATTTCATTTTAAGTTCGGAAGAGATGTTTCATTTAAACATTTATGGTATGTTTGTGAAACATTACTTTGAAATGTTTCATAATGCTTCACCCATATCACATTTGAAATGTTTATATGATATATCATGTTTACTGGGATTATACCGGCACTTTTTTCATACTAATCCAGTAGCCCACCTCGTTTTTTTCCAAGAGCTTTTCTTGCTGAGCTATACCAGAAAGTTATATTTTTTTTTATGGAAACAATAGTTTGAAATGGCTTAGAAAGAATCGGCATTTTTTTCCGTTTCAGAAATATATCATACATCATACATCGACCTCAGATTTGAATCATTAAGTAATAAGAAGGCTGAATCTCAGAATGAAATGTCTCTACGCATGGTGTCATTATTATTTTGCGACTGAATAGTTGATTCAATTCTCCGTGGTTTGGTCTCTGCTCAGAACAACGTCAATTCGAAGTCATTATTGCCGCTGAAATGAAACGTTTTAACATATCATATTTCTCGTAGTTTCAGAACATTTCCATATTGCCGGTAATAATGATTTCGAATTCTAATAATTGACAGTTGTTCTGAACAGAGATCAAACCACGGAGAATTGAATCAAGTATTCAATGGCAAAATAATAATGACACCATGCGTAGAGACATATTATTCTGTGATTCGGCCTACTTAATACATACTCAATAATTCAAAATTCAAATACAAACTATATTTTCATGACATCTGAATGAATCTGAGGGCGGTGTATGATTCATGACATATTTCTGAAACGCGAACGTTTCCATAAGAAAAAACACAACTTTATGTTATAGCTCAGCAAGGAAACCTCTTTGGAAAAAACAAAGAAAGCTATTGGATTGCTATGAAAACATTACCTGAATAATGTTTTCATTTCAACATTCTAGCACAAACAGAAACGAAGATAATTTCCAAAGTTGAAATCGCCCAAACTTCAATTTTGGCCTATAATTCGAAAACAAAAAGATAGAGGAATGCAGTTGATGGCATTATCAATTTCCCTAAAAACGACCACCGTAAGTGTCATTCATTTTCCTCCATCTTTTACGGTTAAAAAGTTGTAGTTCAGGTATCACCAATTTTGCCACCCTGTACACTGTGTCACATTTTGGTTGATACTGCTCTGTATCTCAGCTATCATTGAAAATATGGATCCCGTGACCCTATATCACTTTTTTGTAAAACTTTTGAAGCCAGAATCAGAAATACTTTTGTTTCCAAAAAACATTTCGAGAACAAAAATGTTCTTTCTTGAATATTATCATTTCTCAGACATATGTAAAAAACTTGAATTTGCAAAAAGAAAGTTCCAGAAATTTACAATATTTCCACAGTCTTCGACTTCAAAAATGTGAGAATGGTTTGTGCTAAAGATATTTAGAATTACAAACATAATACCGACTACTCTCATCTCACTGTTTTTCTCGATATTTTGAAAAGTATTTCGACGAATGCAAGCATTTCAATACGAATGCGTTCAGAATTGAATACTCTATCAAAATTGGATTCGAAAAAAACAGAAAACAATTTTTCAAATTTTTTTTCATTCCCTGTATAAGTGAAAGTAGTTAAGCTTCAATAATATTTAATTCCGGTAGATAATGTCGAGCAATATCATAAACCCAACTTTTAGATTGCAAATAGGTCCAGTTTTCCAGAAGCGGCTAATGAGCTGTCGAACTTGTTACACCCTGTAGTTTCGATTTGTTTTGAGGATAGAATTCGATTTGATGAAATGAAATTAATGGTAGCCTCTGAAGGCCGTCACTGGCCTAATATACCTCCGATGGTCTTAAAAAAAGAATCAAGGAAAAATTATAGGTATTATCTCGGCCAAGCAACACAGGCATCATTAGCAATAGTTCACTCTGTACATCAATGAAAAAAATTACCTATAGGTAGTTATCAACTCCCACTGCAAGTGCAATTTGATCTCGATCAATAACTTCATAAAGGAAATGAAAAATCAAAACAGTCTCACGTCCTTCTAAATTGCAGGATATAGCTGTAGACCGTTTATCTATCCCTAGTAGGAATTAAACACCTTCGTCTTAAACACGCCGACACTTTCATCACCTATGGGTGTTATAATAATGAATCTCGGACATGAATATTAATAAGGTTTCTTTCATCAATGTATATTATTAAAAAGTGAGATTCTCTGAATAGAGTTCATGCTCCATACGGCAATTTGAAATGTACTCTTTGAGTTTCATCACAAATTCGTGACCAATGCAGTTGGTTTTTTGTTTGACTTCGTGTTTGGATTTCCTATGAATAATAACATTATTTCTCGTTTCCGAGATTCTGCACTTATGAAATACGAATAGTAATGATAGAGATGGAAGTCCCATGATTCATAATTATTGAAGGATGCAACAGATTTATTGCTGGCGGTTCGATTATGGTCGAGGTTACCGCAGCACATTTTGAGAAATAGCTGTAGGTGTAACAAAATTTATTACACTAATTAGTTATGGATCACTATACGATGAAACGAGATGGATCGTTTCAAGTTCTCATTGTTAGAAACCATAAATTTCAACGTGCAATGTGTTCTCGTTCAGAAATTGCATAAAATAATGGAACCATGAAGAAAATCTTCATCCTTCCGGATGAAGTCTTCAAAAGTCTTGAAAATTAGTTACTCAATTTTTAATATCTGCCCGACAATAGAAACTAGTTCTGGTAGCCCGCAGTGGCCGGGTTAAATTACCCTAACATTCTAAAGAAGGTAGGAAATAATTTGTCAAAGTGAAAAGTCCGAAATAAGACAGCAAAATTTCTAGGTCCTCCAAGGATAAAGCTTTGGGCGTTGGGCTTGCAACCTAACTCCAATGACTTTGTTAATCTACAATCTTGGTACTTTTGCATTCAACAAGCTTCGGGCATGGAATAGGAATAAAAATATATGACGACAACAAGCAAGTAAACTGACTACGCGAATGATTACTTGGAAGGTTCAAGGAATAGGTATCAATAAATGTTAAACTGGCACAGGAACGTGGGCTTGGAGAAACGAACTGAGAACACGACATCAGAATGTATTTCATGATGAAGAGGAATGCACCCACAAAAACAATGAAAAATGATAATTATTCATACATACTTACTCATACATAATGCTTATTCATATTATACATACACTTTTACATGTTATTTTTTACCCTCTTCAAATTATAAGGGTAATTTTATCCGGCCATTGCGGGCTGCAGAACAACGCCATTTCCAATTTTAATTCAGAAATCGTCAATTGACATTCAGAAAACTTCACTTTTATTTCAGATGAGTCAATTGTATTTCAGAAAATATCAAATTTTATTCAGGTTTGTCAATTGAATTTCAGAAAATATTAAATGAAATTCAATTGAGTGATCCAAATTACATTGGATGTTTTCTGAAATTCAATTGACTAATCTGAAATTCAATTGACGCTTTCTGAAATTAAAGTGACTAATCTGAAATACAATGTAAGGGGTGAAATTAGTCTTATCCCCATTACATTGATTGAACACCTCACAATAATGGATGAATTAGAATTAATCTGAAATACACTTGACGGTTTCTGAATCACACTTGGAAATGGTATAGTTTCTATTGTCGAGCAGATATTAAACATTGAGTTAGTAAATTTTCAATACCTTTGAAATGACAACGAAAAATTTATCACTGGCTTTTGGTCTATAAACGAAACATTTGTCAATTTAGATCTATGATTGTACAAAATTCTCAAAACTGGGAACCAGTTCTGTTCGTTCAAAAATAAACCTTATTTCGTTTCTTGCTTTCATGGTACACATTTTGGGCTTTTAGAGGTACTTGGTGAATAATTTCATTTCTCTATTTTAGTATCGTAAGGAGTTCATTGCAGTTCTGGAAGCAGTGCTGTAATAAACTCAATATTGCATTGTTTTCAGTCATATTTTTCGTTTTGTGGTTGTTAAAACTGTCCCCCGATCCTTTAAATTTTCGAACCAAATCAATTCAAATTCCGTGAGGAAATGCGGGCCTGGTGAATTTTCCCCATTTTCACATATTATGTTTATACCAACCATAGGAACAATATGTCAGATTTTCACGAAATTCTTAAATACGGTTTGTTCTATAGGGCGTTTCAAAATTGCAGCGCCGAAAAAAAGATTTTTAGATCCTCATCGAAATTCTGCTAATTTTCAGAATTTATCATCATACCTTAGGTTCTGAATAACAAGAGATCACAGATTTCCAAACACACTTATTTTGTTAGTGACTCTTGGACCACCCTGAGTTTTTCAAAATATGATATCAAGAAGTACATCATTCTGTGTGGAGAGTTTCATCAATGTACAAAAAACGGTTGCAAAATGATTCGGGTTTTAATTCAGATTTCATACAATTTTTTTTCAAAACCTATCTGTTGTTAGCATTGCTGACAATTAATATATGTTCCCCCAGTTCACCCCCCCCCTGGATCCGCGCCTGTCTCAAATTCTCTGTCGAATCAGTTCATTCTGCCACATCTTGTGAACAAAATCGTGCGGGAATATTTCATTCTCTATTTCAGTACAATAATAGGTTCATTATAGTACTAAAAGTAGCGCTGCAGTGACCCTCATGACAGCATGGTTTCCAGTTATATTTTTCGTTTTGTGGTTGTCAATACTGACCTCACATCCGATAAATTATCAAATCAATTCGAATTCCGTAATCTGTCAAATTTCGTAAGTCACACCAACTGCCAAGATCCAATACAAAAGTCACTAATCTGAATTTTTATTTGAATTTCGAGAATATTTCACAAAACTTCACTGATATAGAGAAAATATCGTCTAACACTCGTTGCACAAGGCAAATGCAACACTCATGCTTTCGAATTTCGCATTTGTGATAGGATAGAAGCTGCAACTTGTTTTAGAATATACTATTGTATATTCTTGGTAATATTTATTGATTATATGTTGATCTCCAACAACGGATTTATTTATTATCTATCAAATATATGAGACCGAAAATAGTTGGGCCAATCAAAATTTTTCAACTACTGGTCTGATTTCGTTTCTACCAAACTTTCACAAGATCAAAAAACAAATTCAAAACAAAAGTCTCCTCAAAAATAACCATTTCAGCGCTAAAGCTTGGCTCAGTAATTATCATGTTCATCAACCTTTTTATCAGCAGAAATTGTGTAACAAAAAAAGACTGTTACTGTTACAAGATTTTTTACAATCAGGCGAGGATGTTCTTAATCCAAGGATATCAGTAATGCCATATGACTTTTCTTTTAAGTTTATAGTTTGCAGGGCGATGACAATAAAAATATACAGATCGGGAAAACAGAATTGGAAAACATCACAGTTTCTATGGTAAATTTGAACAGGGCCATATTCTAGTCTAGTCGAACAGTAGCAGAATCAATACCTAAGGGGGAAGTGATATCGAGTAAACGGCTGGGCCGACAGATTTGGTTGGGTGCGGATGTAGAGCACAACGAATGGTGCGCGAAGTGTTGAGTAGAATCGAATCAGTAACACTCCAAACGCGGTATGGTTGATTCATATCTGTTGTAAATGAATAGGACAATTTTATTCCTCTCTGACGCGAGGAATTTATTTGCCTCAATAATTTCCTGTGGAATTGAGTATTCAGATTCTTTTTCGCCACAACTGGTTTAGAAATAATTGGAAAACAAAAATACAATCTACTAGAAGAAATTAAAAAACAAAAATTTATTTTATGAAAATAAGAAAAATTTTATTATATTGATGTTTTGTATATGAAAAAAAGTTATTGTCTCCGCAATAGATTGACCACCGAAGTACCATTTCAAGATTTTAATTTTCTCTCCAACCGTAAACATTTTGATTTACGCGAATCTAATTTCTTTTCGGACCGTCTAGCTATCACATCTGACGTTCGAGATCACCCCCTCCTGCCGAGACTTGCCATTCCAACAGTCCAGTCCCTCATTTGTTATCGAATCGCAATGAGATTTCGATTCTTCTACTGTTCTACTCGGAGCTCATTCGAATTAAACATTTATATTCCTATGATTCCATGAAGATTTTCTTCATCTGTATATCAGGTCAATCATTTGCAGTTTGTGGATGCAAGCTTGAATTGCCCTATTTTTCACAGGGCCTGTTGTATGTTGCGCACTTGAGAGTTATGATTATTAACGTCTTTATTGAAAAAAAAACATACATTCATACATCATTTGTTGGTAAAGCATCTTATGTGTTATACAATATAAGCCATTCCAATACGGTTTTATTTAAATGGTTGGCTGTTATTTTATGTCATAATATATTTTGTCGAATATTTTTCATTTCCTAGTTTTAATTCCTGTGCAAAGCCGGGGCACCATATTTTTCAGTATTCCGCAGTAGTCAGTAATAGTATGCCACGTTTCCTGAAGCACCCTTCACAAAATCCAAGAAAGCCGAAGAGTTATCTGAGCTGGAAATTGAAGAAAGCATCGATGACAGTGTTGTGCTAATAATACTCTCGGTTCAATGAGCCAAACTGTAAATTAATAAGATCTAATATCTCGTCTAGAGACTTGCTTCCCTTTTGTTGGCGGCGAAGCGATGTTATAAAATGAATCGATCGCAGATCAACGATCGGCGAGAGGTCCGGAAATTTCTTGATTCGATGCCTTTGGGTGATCTGCAACTTCCTTTTTGAGCGGACAGACGATTACTACAGAAACGTTTTCTTTGTTCTGGAAAAATATTGTTTCCTTATATTGGACAACCAATTCGGTAATTTCTATACTCAGTGAAGAAAGATTTCGACAGAAAAAAAAACGCACTAAAAATTGAAAAATAATTGCATCTTCTCTTACAACTTCAAGATTCGTCGGAGTTCTCCTAATTAAAAATATGAAACTACTTAAAGTTCAACCAAATGACTACCACTCATTCATTCATTTATCATTATCAGAGGACTACAAACAGTCAGATTCCCCAAATACATGTTATCACAAAATTAAATGAATCGTACAAACTGAAACAAGAAGAAAAGACAAATAAACAAAGTGTTTGTACTTCACATTGATCTAATACTAATTATACAAAACAAATCTCCAAACAAAACTCTAGTTAATCCGTTCTTCAGTGTTCACGAAGATATTGTAAAATCCACGAGCGGATATATCCATGTGGATTTTTTTTGTTTGTTCAGAAATCTTAGGTTATTGAGGCTTGATGTTTGTTTTGTATTTTCATTTATTTCTCTCTGAATAAATATTATTATTATTATTATTATATACTGAACATATCAAATTCGAACTCAGAACAAACGGCGTTCATAGCAATCACCATTTTAGTAACAGGTGAATTCTGAGATAGGTTTGTTCGTTCAAAAGGAATATAAAACATATCCCGCGATCTCATTCCTAAAGGTAGGATTCCTAATGGAGCAAACACAGGGGGACATTGAGACAACCCAATCGTCTAGGGGATTGGCATCTATTCAATTTATATTTATGCGATATTCCTTGTACTTCATCTGAAAAATTCATTTACGCCGACGATATTGCACTCGCTTTCCGTCATTCTGATTTTAGAAGTATTGAGGAAAATTTAACTTCTGATCTGAAAATTTTGAAAAATTATCTTTTCGAATGGCGTTTGTGTCCAAATCCAAATAAAACCGAGGTTTCGTTATTTCATTTGAATAACCATCAAAAATTCAGAAAATTAAATGTCCTTTTCGGGAACTTTCCTTTGAAACATAATTTTACCCCCAAATACTTAGGTGTTAAATTAGATTCCTCTCTGAATTACAAAGCACATTTGGATTACTTACGAATGAAACTAAAAACGAGAAATAACATTCTACAGAAACTTGCTGGTACGTCATGGGGTGCTGACCCGACTACACTTCGCACAGCAGCCCTTGCCCTGGTTTTTTCCACCGCTGAATATTGTTGCCCTGTTTGGCTCAATAGTGTTCATGTTCAGAAAATCGATGCACAGCTCAATTTTTCAATGAGAATAATTACTGGAACCATCCGATCTACACCTATCCAATGGCTACCAGTGCTATCGAATATAGTTCCTCCCCATATTCGAAGACAGTCTGCAACTTGGAATTCTTGGAATAAATTCAATTCATTTCCGGATTCTTTTCCGATACTTTCCTACGTTCCAGAAAATAGAATTCCAAGACTGAAATCTCGTAAACCTATTTGGTCGAATAACTTTCTGAATTCGAACTTCAGCTACAACGAAATCTGGAAATCCGAATGGGATGTATGTTCTTTATCTAATAAAGATCTAATATCTGTTCCATCGAATAAAGTTCCTGGTTTTAACCTTCCCAGGAGAATATGGTCCCTTCTTAATCGAATAAGAACAGGTCATGGTCGTACCAACAGCATGCTTTTCAAGTGGAATTCGGTTGATAGTCCTAATTGTGAATGTGGTGAATCAGAGGAAACAGTTGAACACCTAATTAATAATTGTTCGATTTATAAATTCCAAGATGGCATTAGAGCCATACACAATATATCAAACTCATTTTTGCAATGGGTTGAAAATTTCAGATCAATTTGATGAAGTATAAATTGAATTCTCTTGCTGTTCTGGCTTTTTTTATTTTCAGGTTGGAGTTAGTGTTTGGAAATCCTTCCTCCGAAGAGCCGTCCCGCTGATCGTGATGTCCTTCTATATAGAATATTCAGAACAATTTTATTTTATTTTTTTAACGGGGAGACAGGTTTTTTCGGCTGAGGTTTTTTCCCCTGGCTCTATAGTATCGTATGATACTGGTGATGAAAGTATCGTATGATACTATAGTATCATACGAAGAATGTTGTGGTACCCCGTTCCTTTTTTTACCTCAGCTTAGGTTCTTTTTGTTTCAACATTTATTGTATTATTTTAGCTCTCTTATTCAAAAGAATATATATATATATATATATATCGTGTGAATGGAGATAATGGATTGGGTTGATTCATTCATGGGGACAATCCAGTACAGGAAGCTAATGCATAAGCCATTTCACTGAGAAATTGGATTGGCTTAGTGGAAAAGCGTTGTGTGAATAGAGGCAATCCATTGAATTAGAACGATTTTGAATTCATTGGCGCCAATGCCTTCCCTCACGGTACGATGAATTGGTTCATTTTGACGTGCATCTCAACGTTTCTACCCTAGTGTTGGGATATCGATAGAGAACTTCCTAGTTGATATCGAAAAAAACATCGATGTCGTGAATTTTGTTTTGAAAATAGCATTAAATAATTCTAAAAAATTCAAGAGCAAATGTTTCTAATAAAAAGTACTCATGAGAAAAATGTTTCAAGATTTTTCATCAACTGATTGCAACAAATGCAGCTTCAATAGACGCTCAACATGCAAATTTGTTTTTGTCTCTATGCTGATCTTGGGATTTTCATAACATGTTTTCTGAACAACTGAATTTCTGAAACATCTTCAAAATTTCCTCTCCCAATCTCTGGAACAAAATCTATCAGATAATAGAAGAAAGGCCCCTGTTTGAACTCGTGCCCTTATTTGTCTAGGGTCAAAACATGTCTATACATGGTAACATTTTTTATTTCATCTTGAAGTTTTCTGGAGTCAGTTCTTTCCCCAATAAATCAACCGACGAATTCCCAATTGGCCAGATTATTATTTTCATCCAACAAAATACAAGATGACCCCTTAATTTGCTTTTTATAATGATCAGGTTCCGCCAACAGAATTTTTGTGTTACCTATTCCATTCCATCATGTGATCCTCGGTATTGGAACACTCATGGCCTTCAATTCGCGATTTACCAATATCTCTACTTTTATGTTGATATCTTTAAAAGACTTCATGAACAGAAAATATTATGAAGGAATTTGTGGACCTTTTTTCTCATTAAAAAGTTTTCATCATTAAATCATTTTGTGTTTTGAATACTGTTCGTATGTTGAATTTGAAACCAATTCTTTTCATATTTCTGAACTGTTCCCAAAATCACGAAATGGTTTAAGATCTATACTTCCCTAACTAAACCTTTGAATTATAAACAAAAGTCAAAAAACTGTGTTCACAATATGAATTTGTCTGATGAAGGAGTCTGATATAGAACCCGAAACGTTACAAAGTTCTATAATTCGAAGTATTATTTGCTGTTTCATTGTTTGTCAACAATTTTTTTGAAGGTTTTGGCCCCGGACAAATTGGTGCACGAGTTTATGCAGGGGCTTTTCTTTTCTATTATTTAAAAAAATTGTTCCAGAGACTGGGAAAGAATTTTCGCAAAATGTAGAATCTTCCTGTAATATATTCCAATCGCAGGAAAATGATTCAAGCTCAAAATATCGAAAATATTTCCTGCAGAAAATATGATTGTTCAATTTTTTGGTAGGTCTAATTAGAGTTTGCACCATTTCCGAAGACATTCTCATACATAGTCTATACTCCTCAAGATTAATTATCTCGATATTTGTCTTTATTGACCCAAAGTAGATCTTCCGAAAATCCATGTCTAATCTATCTTTAAAAATTTTGTATTTCCCGTCTACAGTTGATGAAAGCCTAAATTAAAAAATTTTTCACGTAGCCTTAAGTCTACAAGTCCTAGCAGAGCTAAGAAGCTATGCTTTCCGCCTTCAGACTTGGGCACTTTTTGAGAGATAAGTGCCAATAACTTAGAAACGAAAAATCATTTTATTTTCATAAATTCTCTTGAAAAAAGATTTTAGCCTGAAAAAGCACGAGTCACTTCATGCAAATTTTCCGAATCAAATTCCATTCAGTACTCCCGGTACATTTGTGATCATTATCCTTCATTGAATGACCCTGTATAGAGGCCGGAATACCCACATATTCCTTGCTTTTATGATACGTCATGTAACAATGATAAATAAGTCATACCAACTGATAGGTTTTCTATTTGCGTTTCATTCCGTTCTAATCTTTCTGAACCCATTTCTTGTGATCACGAACGAATGAAAATAATAACACTGAAACGAACAGTGTAATTTCTCTCATTCGTTGGCGCAGGAGAATTGATTGAGCGATTCTATTGTCCAGACAAAGTAGCTGGTGATTCCGAATAACCCAAAGGTGTAAATTGCCTTTATAAGTCATTCAAGCTGGAAAATCTTTCAATCCAATCAGTACGATTATGAGGGTCACAACTTTTCATTTAGACTGAATTTTCAAAATCGGGGTTTTTCAGATTTTGGCAAATTACTGTTTGTGGACTGTATCTAGAGAATGGAGTTAGAGATGGTGGTGTAGGAACATTTAGGGTCGGTTTCACAAAACCTTGATTGTACCGTTGAATTAATTGGAGTCACCGCGATTCGTTGAAATTTCCAAACGAGGGATTCGATTGGTTCGAATTTACGCACAATCAAAGTTTTATGAAACCAAACCTTATTGTACATTTTTTCCCCGCATGAAGCTTATACGGTTAAAAATAAAAGTATTAAAATCATCTATAAACTCAGAGTGACATTATCGAACTAAACTCAGAGGTTTTCTAGAGAAATTCAAATGAAGTTAGACTTAGACGTTGAGACAATTCAACTAACTCAATTTAAGCACAACTTTTACAGTGACAGAGCAATCAAGGAAGTTGATTGCGAGAGCCTCTTTATTCCGTCAGAAAATCATATTCGAATAATGAATTCTAAGAGAAGTCCAAGAGAGAGGTACAAGCGTTGAAAGCTACATTGTCTAAATCTGTTCTTCAATTATATCAATACAGTAAATATGAGGGGCGAATAACATTATAATCAATATTCATAACGTTGGTTCAAAAAAGAATGCAAAATTCGATTGATTAAGATGAGTAAGTTCACCATGAAAATAGAAGCTAAAATTGATAAATCATGAGAAATACAAAAAACGAGTACTATGAGTGCTTTAAACCACTAATCCTTCGGGTTTAAAAAGAGCAGAAGGCTAGAGATCATAGTTGTAAGAGTCAGATTAATGAACTTGAGAATTCAGGTTTATAACGAGTAGATTATACCAAACTCTAGGTTTGAGAATCCATTCATCTGAAACTAAAGAAACCTCTATCCATTTGACAGCACTGAAAATAAAAGCAATGAACAAGACAGTTACATTATACGAGTTTCAAAACTTACATTTCCATTCATTTTGGTAATGAAAAGAATGCACATTCAAGATACTTCTTTCTATTATATCTGCAATTAATCACCATGCATTTTGAATATCGGCCAGTTTTTAACACAAAATTTATAACAGAAAAACACACAAGAAAAGATTATAGAGTGAGCTAGGTGCTACTCTTGTAGATTTCGAGTTATTTCAGTGGAAAATACGCGAGAAAATACAATCATCATTCAGCAAAAATATTTATTCAAGTATTTCTTTCAAAATTGACAACAGCATACTAATAATCTCTAAATAATCTTTGTTAAGAACAGTAATTAGCAATGAGTTATGACAGGCGAACATTTGACAAATGAATGAACTGAATTAAAATAACGAGATAAGCATATGATTATAGTAAATAGAGAAAAACATGAGAATGTTGAATTCTGATGTAACTTCACCATTTCCACGTGAGAAATCTAGAAATGTCTGAAAATCTATGGGAATTATAAAAATATAATAAATAATACATTTTTGAGAGTGCATATGAACGAAGTGAATCGAGTTGTCCAGTAAATTGAGTAGAACTAATGGGGAATGCTAATATTTTTGTAGATTCTTCACGTGGACATATCTCATACATTATGAAAATCATGAAAATGGAATTCTGAGCATACATACTCAATGAGTCAATCTGAAATTTACCAAAAATGAGGAGGTGACAAGAGATGTACAATTATTCAATTAGCGGTTAACTGACGCGTTCAATCAGTCAGCTGAGTTCCGGAGACCACATAGATGGACTTGGAGTTAAACTAGGCATGCGCGTAGACAGAAGGGAAAAAAAACCAAAGAATTTCATAATGTAAAAAATTCATGAACAAAAGGGGGCAAAAATTCCTCATCATGATGGAATACATAAACAAATGCAGGGATAGTTGAAGAAACTGGGCTAAAGATCATTATCTACAGAAGGAAGACAGCGTAAAATATCTTCCTAAATAAACCGCAGATGACAAAATATAAAAAAATTAAATCGTCCAAAAAATCAACACATTTGGCTAGCTGCTAACTTTACACTCTTTAATTTTACAAGTCCTTACTTCACAAACTGTACACCTTGGTCGAAATAAGTGACTTGGTCGTTTCTCTATCGCCACGTGAGCGTAAGGTCAAAAACTAATTCACTGTTCATAAATTTTCTGTAATACAATAGTTGCCCAGATTCACTCTATTAATTTTCGTTTTTTCAAGTTAGTGTAATTTTCAGTATATGAAAATATCTCTCTCGCTCAATATTTGTTTTATTTTATTTAATATTTTTTCTAATATTAATGATAACGAATTTCTGTAATATTTCGTTCTTCGATGTTTGCCAGTTTTACATATTATCCGGATTGATTGTCTTGAACTTTTTCGAATTTTCATAGGAATAAAGGGGATATTCTACCGCCCAATTAATGTGAAGTTCCCATAGAAAGGTATCATCATGTTAATGCGTGAAATAGTTCAGTACGAAAGATCAATTACGGACATATTTTTCTCTAATGATATACTGAAAAAAAAAGCATTATAATTCCCATTCGCTCTCGCATTGTGTTTTCGACAGAAAGAAAGTGATCTCATATTTTGATTGATTGAAAATTTGGAGCACGACTAGGTCAAATTCTAGTGAATGGTTCGTGCTTCAGACATAATGATAGCCTTAAACTTCTAACCGATTACATGATTGTTACTTTGGGATAGATCGATTTCTTGATAGGTATCAATAACAATATTCATTAGCAGCCAATCGAGATCATTCTCACGTCCATCACTTCTGATTCGAAGAATGTTCTTGAAAAACCACGAGATTTCTTTTTTTTCATCGATCTATCTCTATCCTCTCCAATAACGTTTCCACATAATCACCTGAAAATCATCATCTCATTATCATATTCAATTTTTTTCTGAAATAGAAATATATTCAGGGAAATGGGATTTTCGGTCGATACAAAATAAGATTTTCGCCAAAACACGAGTACTGTTTCAATATAGATTAATACTGTGTGAGTTCTGAACTGATCGCAAAAACCTTGAAATTTGTCTAAGAAATCTGGATTTTTTATACCCGAGGTAAACAGGTCTCATTGACAATGGCACCAAGGTGCCATTTTTTCACAACCTAAGTATTATGTGAAGAACTACAGATCAATTTTCAAACTTCTCGATTGACTGAAGAAATAATGCAAACCTATGATAAGCAAGGGCGGGAATAACATTGTTTCATTAGGGAGATGGGTTGATTATTTATTAAGAATCAGTAATCAGGGTGTTCGGCATATGGACCGTCAAATTTTTTGGGGATAGTCTTGGGTTCATTTGCAAACTTTTTCACTCTCAGACCTTGAGTCCTAAGAGTCAAGATTGAGGAGATATGATTTTTTTAATACACTGCGCAAAAAAAATAACGCACATTATGGAAATCTCAAATTTGTTCTATTTTTATCAGAAAATATGCATGCATATGTTATCCACTTTCAACGTTTTTCTTCAATACAGATGCTTTTTCCCAGCAGGAATAAAAAAAGATGATATTATAAGATTTTGAATGTGTTGGCTCCATTCTAAAATCAGTTGTTCTCGATCAATTCTAGTGATCAATAGATTTTCTTTCGTTTGATTTTCTACACTCGATCGCTATGCAACGCGAAACACGCAATTTGACCCAAGAGCAATGTGCCCAAGCGGTAGTTTTGCGAGAAGAGGTAGATATACACAAGAATTGCAGAAATGTTTGGAGTTTCCCATACAAGTGTGTCCAGAATGTTGCAGTGATTCAGGGAGACAGGTATGAATGTCCGAAGACCAGGACAGGGTAGACCACGGGTAACAACTGCCATTCAAGAACGTTACTTGAGAGTTTCTTCGTTGAGACAACGGTTTGCAACCGCTCGCCCCCTTCGAAATCAGCTTGAGCAAACTCATGGGGTGCAAATTAGCACTTAGACAATAAGAAATCGCCTCAGAAAATATGATTTAAGGCCTCGTGTCGCGGCAAGAGGCCCAGCTCCTACCCCAGCCCATCGAAGGGCGCGTTGTTATTTTGCGAGAGAGAATATCCATTGGGAAGAGGCCGATTGGGAAAGAGTTCTCTTCACAGATGAGTCTAGATTCTGCCTCTACCATTGTGATCGACGTTCCCTTGTATACAGACGTCCACATGAAAGATATGCTCAGTGCAATTTCCTGAATACTACTGGTTTCGGGTAGGATCGATTATGGTATGGGGTGGAATATCTTTGGCTGCTCGCACTGACCTAGTGGTCGTTGATAATAGAGCTATGAATGCTGATAAGTATATAAGGAACATTCTTGAAGAGCATGTAGTGCCATTTGCCCCATACATTGGTGAAAATTTCATTTTTATGGACGATAATGCCAGACCTCATCGTGCGCGCATCGTTCAGGTTGAAGTCTCTCGAATGGAATGGCCAGCAAGAAGTCCAGATCCCAATCCGATTGAGCAGGTTTGGACAACCTCAATAGAAGGCTGAGAAGGTCAGAAAATCATCCAGCTACTGTAAATGACTTAGGAATCCAACTCGGAGAAATCTGGGAAGGATTAGATTCAGAACATTTTAAGATCACTCATTTTGAGTATGAACCGTTGTTGCCGAGCTGTAATTAACGCAAGGGGTGGAAATACCAAGTATTAAATCACTTAGCAGCATTTCAGTATTTTGAAAATTGTTCATTTCTCTCCTTTCACATAAGATTCGGTGAAATCCTGAATGTTTCTTCCATTTAATGTGTCTTGTTTCGTTCAAAACTTTCCCAAGAGAACATAAAAAATAAGTTATAAAGTCAATGTAGAGTTAACTTTCATCTTTCATTGAAATTGAGATTTTCAGAATGTGCGTTAATTTTTTTGGGCAGTGTATTTTATCTCAGAACCCCTAAAATCTCGTGCCTCAGATTTTGTCACTGAGTTGTTTCAGCCCTATTTGACACTTGTGGAACTATAACTAATTCATGAATCAAATTAAGTAAAATAGTTGAAAAGAAGTGAAAACTTCATTTATTTCAATTAATATAATAAATAAACAACAATGAGAATCAATCTACCAATCATCATCAGTGAACAATTAACACACAAATAGAAGCTATAAAATAAACTATTAAATTTATGTATCGTAGAGTCGGAATGAACAGAATAAATTCTCCTTCAGCCATGTCCAAATGGTTCCCCATAAAGGCTGTCCCGATATAATCAATTTAGAGTTCTTGCAGATAATCTTAGCGAATAATTATATTTTACTTGCAAATAGAGAAGCAGTTATCAATGACCGTATAAGTATTTCCTCATTGTACCAGCGAGTTGGTTCTTCTAATAGAATAATAACATACGAGAAATTGAATATTCAAAGATCATATTATCTCGATATGCAGTGAGAATTTTCAATGCCTCGAATGCATGATTGTACAGTTAGGATGTAAGACTTCAATTATTGAATCAAAGTGTAATTGAATAATTTGTAGGTATTTTTCATTGATATCTTCCAGATTCTTGGATCTCTATTATAAATAGAAGAGGATATGAGACCTATCCTTATAACTATTATAATTATCAACAAGAACACAAAATCTTCTATCTGATCACATATTTTCTAACGATTTTTTCACATTTCAAATGAGTACTCTGTGTCGTAGATACTGCACTGTATTTCAGCTATTATTATATCTAGAGACATGCGGTTTTCGCGACCCTGTATAACTTTTTTGTAAAACTTTTCACTTTTAAATCCACAAACAGAAATAATCTTACTACTTTTACTCCTGAAATACAGAGCGACAACGAAAATGTTCACTTTTGAAGATGTTTTTATTTCTCAGGCCCTGAATAAGATGGGAAAAAAATTAAAATTGCTTATTATAGATATTTTACTATAAAAGTCAGTGGCTCATTCAAAAAGTTAAAGTTTTTCAGAGCACTGTTTTCAAGATTATGCAGAAACCTGGTAGTTTTTAAATGGAACACCCTGTATATTTTAACGTCAAATTTGAGTTTCAATAATCAGAAAACTCCATATTTGTGCTCGTTTATTTGTTAGTTGGCCAGTAGTCAATTTTTTTTTTCTGAATGCATTGAGCGTCAAGAAATTTTAGCTTCAAAAATGAGAAAAATCCATATTTATGTTTGTTTATTTATAAGTGGGTCATGAATTTTTTCACACATTCATAAAAGTTCATAAGAAATATTAATATTAATAGTAAATATTAATATTAATCTTTTTGTTTCAACATTTTTTTAATTTATGTTGAATATGATATATTCAGTTTATGTTTAAAATATTATTGAATCCACGGCCTACTAATAAATAAACATAAACATGAGAGCTAAAAGCTAAGATTATGTTGTGATACATATAGAATTTGCAGGGTGTTCCATTCAAAAAATAATAAGTTCGTGCCCAATCTTAAAAACGTTGCTCTTAAAAAAATTTGAAATACGCCACTGACTTTAATGTAGAGATATCTGTAATGAGCAGTAATTTTCTTTCTATTTTATCCAGGGCCTTTCTATCTTTAATAATAGCTGAGATACAGTCTTAACCAAAATGGGACACAGTGTGGGTACACAGTTTAAAAACCAAACAATCTTTTCATATCGGGTCATATGCCAAGGACAAATCCACGAATGCAGCACCTGATTTCAATTTATTATCAAAACCTGATTCTATGAAAGTATAGTTAAACTGGGAACTTGGTCACTACATTTTCTGTTTTCCCTCTGAAACCCCCTTGGCAACTCTGTAGAGAGATTCAATCTTCCTAAAATTTTGAAAACCACACTCAATAAAAATTATGTGGGTCCATCATGAAAATTATACAGGGTGTACCAAGTTCGACGGCTTATTAGACGTTTCTGGAGAACTGGGCCTATCTATCGAGTAAAAATATTCTTGAAGCCTGATCACCTTCACTTATATAGGGTATGAAATAAAATTTCAAACATTTTTTTTTCAATTTTGATAGAGTATTGAATTTTGAATATATTCTCATTAAAATTGTTCCATTCGTCGAACTACTTTTCAAAATATCTGAAAAAAAACTGAAAAAAAAAGGATTCGGTATTATGTTTGTTTTTCCTATTCTAAATAACACAAACCGTTTTCAAATATTTGAAGTCGAAGACTGTGGAAATATTGCACATCTCTAAATTTTGAAAAACTCGTCACAGGGTGTTCCAAATGTGGCGTCTAAAATTGGCCCATAACTTTCGTTTCTCGAATCAGAACCCAATTTTTTTTATGAATGCGTTGGATTCTGCGAAGAAAAATAATGATAGTGTTCCCACCTGTCAATGCACCTTAAATGAATAACTCTTGGGTTATTTGGGATTTTTTGATTTTATGTCGTACCTAGAGTCACATTCATAAAATCTGATTCATATCATCAATGATGAATGAATTCGGAAAAAAGGTCTGTCCCTAACGAATTATTGGAATAATTTATCTGCTATGACAATAGATCATTGTAGATAGGAAACAAATTTCATGAAGTTGACTCTACGTACGACATAAAATCAGAAAATCCTAAGTTACTCAAGAATTATTTGTTTCAGGTGCATTGACATATCAGAACACTAACATTATTTTTCTTCGCAAATAGGGTTCTAATTCGAGAAACGAAAGTTATGGGCCAATTCTGATCCCAATTTTTGACCCCACATTTGGAACACGTTTGTGACGATTTTTTCAAAATTCTAGATATTTACAATATTTTCAGTCTTCGACTTTAAAAATGTGAAAACGGTTTGTGTATAAGATATTCAGAATAGGAATAACAAACATAATACCGAATACTCTCTCTTTTTTCTTCAGTTTTTTCCAGATATTTTGCAAAGTATTTCAATGAGAATTTTTTTTAATATTGAATACCCTATCAAAATTAATAAACAAAAAACAGAAAAAAAATATTTGAAACTTTTTTTTTCATATCCTGTATAAGTGAAATTTGTCAGGCTTAAAGAATATTTTCACTCGGTAGATAATATCGAACAATATTATAATTCCAATTTTCATATTTCAAATAGATCTAGTTCTTCCGAAAAGTCTAATAGGCCGTCGTACTTGGTACACCTTGTATACTATAAATATGACCAAGAAAAGTACTCATTATTTTTGTCACACCAACCCAGTTCGAAATTGTCAAGCTTGAGCTATATTTTCCATAAGAGAGCTCACAAGAAAACAAATTCAGGAAAATGTGTTCATTTTGAAGAAAAAACTACAAGTATTGCTTATCAGACTGAAACTCTGTAGGTATCCTAGGGGAAAAATACAATTGCAATCATTTTTAAATGATTGAAAGCGATTCAGCTCAAATCATAAACATACGAAGTCTGATCTAGTCAGCTGTCACACTCTTCTGGAAGAAAAACAGTTATTCATGCAGAATATCGAAAATTAAAAATGTGCTGTAGTCCTCTTCTTCAGTGTGGTCAAACCTATAATCAATATTGTGTAACTACTGCATTTTATCACAACATGTTCATGACAAATTTTTCGCAGACAGAGCTTATGCTGATATAAAATTGACAGAAACTGTTATCGACATAGTTTTTTATACCTGGCAACTCAGTAATTCGTCCAGGTAAATAATAGACAACCCTCTGTCCGCACATTCTACATGTTTCATACTTTGAGTCTAGTATAAAATTTTCTTGTTGTCTTGATATTACATAATTTCATGAAAAAATCATTTTTCAAAAAATAATTGAAGATATTCTGTCCAGGATTTTTTTAGGCGACCGATTTTTGATGTATTTTCTAATATACGAAATTTATCATAAAATAGGTTTCATTCTATTATCACCTCGCTCGATGAAGGTTGACTTAGGTTCGGTTCTTCTACTAATAAAAAAACAATTATCATTATTATATTATCGGTCTCAATTCAGTTGTGTGTGACGATATCAATCTACCTTTTTTTTCAGGATGGTCACCTAAAATGGATCTGAATTATAAAATTGCAAGATGTCAAAGTCGACTAGCATTACACCAATGTCTAGCGATTGTTCTGCGGAAGGAAGGCTGCCAAGGTGATCCTGGCGATTTTTGGATGTATGAAAATGGATATCCGCTATTCCAAGTATGTATACCAAAATCTCAAAGTCTATTATATCATAAATATTGTTAAGGCATTTGTATTTTAGATGTTTGTTTTTTTGTCGATAACTTTTCTTCATTCGGATTATTGTCAACAAAACATGAAGTGTATATTTCCATTCTTCATTTCCCTGAATTTGTTTTTTCAATTCTTTATAATATCAAAACGATATATCGATTTGAGACGCAATCACCAGGGACACTTTTTAAAGAAAAACTTGTTTATTTTTCACATATACATCATGAATTGGGTTTGAAAATGAAGAACTTCCTCGAAAGTAGTATCACTCGGTACATTATCACGATAATTCTGATTAAGTTTAAGTTTGTCCCGAATGATTCAGGGAAATACAAGAAATAACTTATTGACATTTGAAATTTTTGTTTACGACTGTAATTTTTTGTTGTGAAACTTAAATAAATTTCGAGGTCACAGGGGTGGACTCATCATGCCTTGATCACTCTCAAACCCACAAAAAATTCGTAGTCCATCTTCTGAACTATACTTTTTTTCGCTTACAACTCGAGCTAATTTTCCGATACAATCTTGATGATAACTTGATAATTTTCTTTTTTTCTGTTCATCAATTCTCTATTTCTTTTAAGGGCTTATTATCAGCGAATGCCGTCTGTTGGTGGAATTCTAGCCTCAGCACTGCTACGAAAACTCTGGAGTATAAAGGATATGTAAATCCAGGTGCTTTATTGGTAGGTTCTGAAGCATGCTCTCTAGAGATTCTCAGGAATGCTTGGGCAAGAAGAGTGTTGCAGCCACCACAAGGATATCAAATAGTGGCTTTAGGTGAATAATATTTAACATTTTTCAATTTATCGATCATAAACTATCGATTATTATCGATACAAACCAAATATAGATAGGCACCTACATAGATACAGTGAGAACATGTCTTAATATCTTGAATGTGAATCTTATATGACAAATATTCATCAAAAATTTTCTTAAAATACACAATTATTAATCGTAAAAACATTGTAGTTCTAATTTTCTCGATTTTTTTTAGTATATGCTAATAAATTTTCAGTGATCAAAGAGTTGTTTCGAAAAATAAACCCAAAATTACATTTGGTAAATACGAAATTCAGACATAAATATAGGAAAAAATTTTTCTCAAGGATTAAAATAACTTGAATAAATGATCGGGTAAAAGCTTCAAATTTGGTCTCAATGCGTTTTCCAAACAAAAAATTTATGAATTTTTTGATTGTATCGGCATTTGTTTAGAGATGGAATGAAAGAAAAGAGACAAGTGAAAATTGAATGAGAAAAAAAATTTTTTTTTTAACAAAACAGTACATGATTGTTTTTGTTTTTTAAAAAGAAAAAATATATAGAACGACGATTCATTTGTTTGAAACAAATGAACAATGTCAATTTGACTAATAATAAATTTGTTTACATCGAAGATCCGAATAAGTAAAGGTTAAGAAAAGCATTCTTTAACATTAACCACAAGTGGTATGAAAAAATTGTTTCTTAAGAAATCCGTTTTCAGGTAATAATTTTTTTTTTTGGTTTGTTTTCCAGTCGTAATCAGAAATAATGTTTCCGAAAAAAAAGTGTCTAATGAACAACGCATTTGTCTATAACAGTTTTGTGAAGAATAAGAAATAAAATAAAAATATTTTTTTCTAGTAGCTTCTGATAATGAAATATATATCATATTATGAGCACATATTATTTTCAATGTTTAATGATGCTTTATCATTTTCAACCAGAGTAAATTGTTTGAATTTTTTTTTAGAAATTTGCAAAACACCAAATCCCCTTTTTCTTGTTCATAACTTTTGCAATGTGCTATCGGCCCTTCAATTTTCTTGAAAAAATCATCATGCTATCCCGAATCGAATGACTTCTGAATAATAATTTTCGTAAACTCAGAAAACTTCTTGATCTTAAAACACTATTTCAGTTAAGTATTTCATTCTTTTTATTAGTTTTACGTTTATATTTGAATGGTCGTTTGAGACCAAAAATTAAAAGATCATATTGTACCTCGGTGTGCCTTTGTGAGCAACGAACGGGTCAGGCCGATCTAGATGAGTTGGATTTCCGCAGTTTTTCAATAGTTTCCGCCTCAGAGAGACATCACACTGGTTGACCTGAAGAATCTCCTCCAGCAATCCCTTTCATGTCAGTTCATCAATATCCTCAACTTTCTCCTGAAGTTTTTTTTTTCAATAGTGGAAACTTCATATCACATTCCGAATTACAGAAGAAATCGAAGGCTGCTACGTCAAACCCATCACCCAAACACAATGGACCCCCTTACCAGAAGCTGTTTGTGCAGTAATCCTACGGCTATCCAGTCAGGGGAAACCAGCTGGTATCGAGACAATCAGAGAATGTTTGTACATGGTTTTTCCACATGTTTCGCCACCCAGCGAACAGATTCTTTATGATACCCTAGCTCAGCTGACCGCGGAGAAGAAATTATATCACACAGCCAATGGATACTTCATAGTGACGCCAGAGTGAGTATTGTCAATTCATTCCTGTTTTGAAACGTTTTATAATATTGAACCAGTAGAAATATACTGCTCCTCAAAACATGAGAAAGCTCAGAAATTACGTGTACGTTTTAAAATGTTTGGATTTTTGTGCACTTTTTAAAGCAGTATGGAGCGCTTGGTAATTGAATCACTTCAGAAAAAGGCTCAGTGCTTAGTAACTCCCAAAATGCCCTCAGGCACTGGGGAGCTCTCTAGCATTTTTGCGGATTACTAAGCCCTTCTCTAATCATGTGGTATCACGAATATTAGCGAACGACTCCGACGCCCTAGTGTGTGAAGTTTGTACGCAGTTGCATAGGTCTGGTAACTTTTCTTGAACATGCTCTGGAATTTTATAAAGATTTATGTCGGGCAGACGAGCAAAAAAATCAACAGTAACTCTGTTAACTTCGAGTTTATTTTTAGGAGTTCAAGTATGTATAGGAAGTGACATTCTTCTCTGGCTGTGGTCAATTAGGAACTATTTCACCTAACGTTTCGCCAACAACTGCGGTATGCATCCTCAGAGGATTCTTGGTCTGAGGTTGTAACTCGACCGCTGAATTTCCGAAAGTGATGCTGGATTCGATCCGTTGGCCCAACTTATACCCTGACCTTTGGCGAGAGAAGGTAGTGAAATTACGCGCGCGATGTTACTTGGTCCATCGCTGCCACTTCGTATTGGCTTGATTTTGGTCTTTTCCAACACCGGCAACCATGCGCTATGTACCAAAGCAGTTTCTTCCCTTCTGTTCATGTTGTTCTTATGTTTATATTTCTCAATGGCTTCCATGTTCATCCTAAGATAGAAACTTTTTATGTTCGAAATAGCCTCTGCCTTTGAGGAAACAATATTGTGTCCATCTGTTAGAGCATGTTCCGCTAGTGCGGATTTCTCTGTCTGATTGAGTCGACAGCATCGTTCATGCGCCTTAATACTTGTATTGATGCTTCGCTTCTTTGTACCAATGTAGACTTTGCCGCAGTCACAAGTTATCCTGTAAATACCGGGTTGAGAGAGTGGGTCGACGTTGTCTTTGGAAGTTCTGATCATTTGGGGGGTTTTTGAGTTGGCTTATAGATGGTTTCTATATTGTGCCTCTCAAGTATTCTACAATTTCTATCGGGGATAAATGGTGAGATAGCTCTTCCATTGGGGGTCAGTTGTGACGTAATATCGTCAGGTGTGGAATGTTTTGGTCTTATTGCCCTCTGAATTTCCTTAGCATTATATCCGTTAGCGACGAATGCATGCTGTAGATGTTCAAGTTCATCCTCCAGAAATTCTGACTCGCACAATCGTCGGGCTCTGTCTACGAGTGTTTTTATAACTCCTCGTTTTTATTGAGGGTGATGATTGGACTGCTTGTGTAGATATCTGTCAGTGTGGGTGGGTCTAGAAAGGGAAGAACACCATCCGTTTCAATTTTCATTGTGAATTGAATATTTCGGTGGCTACTGTAAAGATGGGATAGAAAAGCATCCAATTCTTCAAGTCCATGACTCCAAACGACAAAAGTATCATCCACATAACGTAGCTTTGTGGATGCTTTCTTTGTTTCCTATTCAATTGCACTTTGTTCGAATTTTTCCATGAAGAAATTCGCAATTGCAGGACTTAGAGGGTTTCCCATGGCGCAACCGTCTATTTGCTCATAGAATTCGCCTTTCCACTGAAAGTAGCTGGATGATAGGCAAAGTTCGAAGAGCATTGTTATGTCATTCGGGAATAACTCAGACACGTAGTTCAGTGATTCCCTGATGGAAACTAGTGTGAACAAAGACACAACATCAAAACTAACGAGTCGGTCATTTGGTCCCAACTGAATGTTTTGCAGCTTTTCTACAAACTGAGTAGAGTCCTTGACGAAAGTGTCCGTATTTCCCACATAAGGTCTCAACATAGTCGTTAAAACTTTGGCTAAGTCGTATGTTGGTGAATCGATGGTTGAGACCTATTGTTAGTACCATCGATTCACCAACATACGACTTAGCCAAAGTTTTAATGACTATGTCGAGACCTTAAGTGGGAAATACGGAAATACGTCAAAGACTCTACTCAGTTTGTAGAAAAGCTGCGAAACATTCAGTTGGGGTTGGGACCAAATGACCGATTCGTTAGTTTTGATGTTGTGATGTAGAGTTCTCGAGATTTCCTTAGTGGAGAACGAATTTTGCCCAACCTCTTCTATTCTTAAGTTTCTCCCTTAATTGCTAAAAATTTCCTCTAAGCTTTTAAAGTATTTGAACCTGATCTCTTATGTTTTGGACTATAATTGATAGTAATAATAAATTCGATCCTGAGAGACTCCTTGTCAGTTCCTAAAGGTTAGAGTACCGATCCTTAGCCGATCCTCGATTATACAACTTTACATATCAATTAGTCCGCCCATTCACAAGATTATAAGTTTCATCGACGGAACATAACAATTTTCTGATTAATTCTACAATCACATCGGCGCGTGAATCGGTGGAGCGAATAAACATACAAAGCCTCTGTTAATTGAAATCCCAGTCAACTGATTTCCCACCTATTTATCATCAATAATGAGAGATTTCTAATATTCCAGTGAACCGTGAAGAATAGTATCTTCATTAGATTGCCGAGGTGAAAATTTTCTATGTCTCACAATTGTCCATGCTCGTGATCAATCATACAAGTCAAGGAATGGTATGGTGATCAATTTATTCAGGCAGTCCAGAGGAAACCATCAAATTGAAATTATATCAAGGTTGAATAGTGTCGAAGTGGTTAACTACACTTCTCGCAACAATTAAAGGAACAGAAAAATCTTCCAAATTTTTGGTGTTTTTCAACAGGCTGTATCTCAGTGAAAAATAGTCGTATGAGAAAAAGAAAAATCAACTTTGAAGCTTGAAGACTCTAGTTTCTGAATTCATTGGTTAACACTTTTTCAGGGTACCGGCAGACTTGCAATCCTCGGTTAAAGCACGAAGAAAAATTTTTTCAAATTTTTATTTTGCTCTCCGCGCACGGAAACATTTTTTGAGCTATACTGATGCAAAGCCCGCATAGCCTGTTCATTCAGGTATAGTTTTTTTTTCACCAAGCTCGGAAATGACCATTTGTCTTCGAGATATCCCATTTTGAATGCAAAAGGACCCTTTTTCACTCAACTGCCGATATCTCCGGAACTACTGGAGGCCTATCAAACCGATAGCTGGATTCTTTTTCTGCAGAAAATTTCTCACCAAAACCGTTCATGTTTAATCAAAAAAAAATTTTTTTTTCTCCTGTTATGGTAATGTGAAAAAAGAGCAAGAAAATGCCATTTTGCCATTTGCTGGTTAACGGACTGTATCTTCATTACTATTGGAGGGAAATCTACCGAAATCGGTAGATCGATCTGTGGAGCGGTTTTCCTGGACCAATCGATTGAAATTTCGAGAGAATTGAGGGAACACGATTTTTGTTCCTTAAACTTGAGCTAATCTTTTTGAAAATTATTAATTTAATTCTTTCAGTTATTAGTTAATTTTGTATTTTTTTAAGATCGAAAAAAAAATTTGCAAAAAAATTTTTTTATTCCGAAAAAAAAATTTGGAAAGTTTGAATGAAAAACTATTTTCTCGTTTTCTGACGACCAAAATTTCATTGATTGATTTACTGCCGGCATCAGCGTTACCCAAAGCATACCACGAGGAGGTTGCACGCTCGGATTTACTCTTCTTTTGTGCTCAAGAACATGTGTTCATGATTCTTCAGAAATGAGGACCTGTAGTTCGTCAGCTTCACAGTATTCAACGACCCAAAACTTATTGTTTAAAGAGTGTGTTTATCAGTGTTGTGTGAGTCATTTTTAAAAGAAATGAAAGCCTGTGGTTAGTCAGCTCCACAGTATTTTATGAGAACGGAAAAATTCTATCGCTCATTTTTGTTTTGCAAGAAAAAGTTTTAAAAAATTTCTAAAATTTGGAAAGGTCGTTTTTTACGATAGAAAAGAAACAGTTAAATTTTGTTCTGAAAATATAGGAAAAAAATTTTTTTCAGTGAGAATTTCTATTTTTTCTTCGATAGCTGAGGTAAAAAAAGGAACGGGGTACCACAACATTCTTCGTATGATACTATGGTATGATACGATACTATCATCACCAGTATCATACGATACTATAGAGCCAGGGGAAAAAACCTCAGCCGAAAAAACCCGTCTCCCCGTTAAAAAAAAATAAAATAAAATTGTTGTATCTGAATATTCTATATAGAAGGACATCACGATCAGCGGGACGGCTCTTCGGAGAAAGTATTTCCAAACACAAACTCCAACCTGAAAATAAAAAAAGCCAGAACAGCAAGAGAATTCAATTTATACTTCATCAAATTGATCTGAAATTTTCAACCCATTGCAAAAATGAGTTTGATATATTGTGTATGGCTCTAATGCCATCTTGGAATTTATAAATCGAACAATTATGAATTAGGTGTTCAACGGTTTCCTCTGATTCACCACATTCACAATTAGGACTATCAACCGAATTCCACTTGAAAAGCATGCTGTTGGTACGACCATGACCTGTTCTTATTCGATTAATAAGGGACCATATTCTCCTGGGAAGGTTAAAACCAGGAACTTTATTCGATGGATCAGATATTAGATCTTTATTAGATAAAGAACATACATCCCATTCGGATTTCCAGATTTCGTTGTAGCTGAAGTTCGAATTCAGAAAGTTATTCGACCAAATAGGTTTACGAGATTTCAGTCTTGGAATTCTATTTTCTGGAACGTAGGAAAGTATCGGGAAAGAATCCTGAAATGAATTGAACTTATTCCAAGAATTCCAAGTTGCAGACTGTCTTCGAATATGGGGAGGAACTATATTCGATAGCACTGGTAGCCATTGGATAGGTGTAGATCGGATGGTTCCAGTAATTATTCTCATTGAAAAATTGAGCTGTGCATCGATTTTCTGAACATGAACACTATTGAGCCAAACAGGGCAACAATATTCAGCGGTAGAAAAAACCAGGGCAAGGGCTGCTGTGCGAAGTGTAGTCGGGTCAGCACCCCATGACGTACAGCAAGTTTCTGTAGAATGTTATTTCTCGATTTCAGCTTCATTCGTAAGTCATCCAAATGTGCTTTGTAATTCAGAGAGGAATCTAATTCAACATCTAAGTATTTGGGAGTAAAATTATGTTTCAAAGGAAAGTTCCCGAAAAGGACATTTAGTTTTCTAAATTTTTGATGGTTATTCAAATGAAATAACGAAACCTCGGTTTTATTTGGATTTGGACACAAACGCCATTCGAAAAGATAATTTTTCAAAATTTTCAGATCAGAAGTTAAATTTTCCTCAATACTTCTAAAATCAGAATGACGGAAAGCGAGTGCAATATCGTCGGCGTAAATGAATTTTTCAGATGAAGTACAAGGAATATCGCATAAATATAAATTGAATAGAAGGGGTGCTAAAACAGATCCTTGTGGAAGACCATTGTTCAATATTTTGAATTTACTACTATTATCATCAACAAAAACACGAAATCTTCTATCCGACAACATATCCTCTAATAAACGAATCATCTTTCCACATTTAAGATGTGTATAAAGTTTATACATCAAACCATCTTTCCATACCGTGTCGTAGGCAGACGATAAATCTATGAAAGCTGAACCTGTTTTTAATTTATTATCGAAACCTGATTCGATGAATGTGGTCAAACTGAGAACCTGATCATTGCAATTTCTATTTTTCCTGAAACCGCCCTGACAATTTTGAAGAACATCCTTTATAGTAGGTTCAATCCTGATGAAAATCAACCTTTCTAAAATTTTCATAGGAACACTCAATAAACTAATGGGCCTATAACTACTCGCTTCGGAAGGATTCTTTCCATGTTTCAAAATGCCTATTACTTTCGCTTTGCGAAACTCAACCGGAAAATTGCCAGTACACAAAATGTTATTGTAAAAGGATAACAACCACTTCAATGCCCTTTTTCCTAAATGTTTAATAAACTCAGGATAAATTCCGTCGAAACCCGCAGCTTTACGTGATTTCGTAAAATTGTTTTATAACCTTAGCTTTTTCCCCACTATTGACGAAGATACATTCCGTTAACCAACAAATGGCAAAATGGCATTTTCTTGTTCTTTTTTCACATTACCGTTATGGGTGAAAAAAAATTTTTTCTTGATTAAACATAAACGATTTTTATAGGAAATTTTCTGCAGAAAAAGAAACCGGGTGTCGGTTTGCTAGGCCTCCAGTAGTTCCGGAGATATCGGCAGTTGAGTGAAAAAGGGTTCTTTTGCATTCACAATGGGATATCTCGAAGACCAAAGGTCATTTCGAGAGTGGTGAAAATTAGACCTGAATAAACAAACTATGCGAGCTTTGCATCGGTCAAGCTCAAAAAAAAATTTCCATAGGCGTAGAGCAAAATTAAAAATTTGTTTAACTAATGAATTCAGAAACTAGAGTCTTCAAGCTTCAAGAGTTGATTTTTCTATTTCTCATACGACCATTTTTCACTGAGATACAGCCTGTTGAAAAACACCAAAAAACTTGGAGAATTTTTCTGTTCCTTTAATTCTTGCGAGAAGTGTACTTCCTCCGTGGTGAGGAGATGAATATTTTCCATTTTTCATATTTTTCCAAAGGTTTTATCGTTGAAAAATCATTAATTATGGACATGTTTTATTTCCATGAGAATTACTTCAATATTTAATCATAATGAGTTTCAAAATGGAGCAAATGTAGGTTTGGAATTTTTCGACTTTTTCGTTTTTATCTTGTTAGCCATGATATTATTGCCTAAGACAAGCAGTTACCACAAAAGTGGAAATGTCATTCGAAATAAAACATGTCCATAATAATAATTTTTCCACGATAAAACCTTTGGAAAAATATGACCAATTTCGTAGAGTTCAGTATCGTGATATTCATTTCCTCAACACGGAGGAAGTATATTGGCATACTGAAATACTCATCTTGTTGAAAATTTAATGCCAACGTATCTTGAATACGGATGGCATAACAAAAATGTTTTACTGAAAAAACCTCTATTATTTTTCAGTTTTCGATCTATCCTAGAGTGATATTTTTTTGAAGCACCCTGTATGAGTGCTTGAAAATTTGCTACTACCTGCATCTGTAGTCGAGTTACAGTTCTCGAATCTTTTTTTCTACGAATTAAATAGGTACTCATCCCAGTTGGTACATTATAAACGTAGTATTTTATTGTCAACTCATCTATTGTCTATGTTTGTACATGTGGAAATTTGTTCTTCATTGCCTACTTCCTATTCACGAACCCCAATTAATTTCATTGAATCATTATTCATAGGATCAAAATCTAAATACAATAAAGAGAGAAATTAACTATTCAATATCATTTCAGGAAAAGAAGATCCAGGAGTCTTTCTCGGGGAGGAAAAAGAAGGACAACAGATGATAATCCGAGTAAAAGCATGCTTCTGAGTACTGAAGAAGCAATAGCAATAGTTCATGGAGAAATGTCAACGATAAGGGATGGTAATATCACACATCAATGCATACAAACCAACCTGGCTGATGTTTATAAGTGGAGGTGTGTATCAACTACTTTATCCGATATATCCTAACAGGGTCAGGGTTTCTTTTGAATAAAACATCTTGGAATTAGCATGAGACACTCGGTACGATACGTAGAGACTAACTGAACTTAGATGGGTCTCTCTCAAAATAAGCTTCACCGCCACCTTTTTCGGGATACATATACCCTCCCCATCAATAAATTCCGGACAGGCAAAATTTTTGTCAAATTCAACACCCTGTATCTTTCTTCATGGTTCTCCAATTTTGTTGAAATATTCACCAGGTATAGTATTGGGTCTTGTTATATTAACCTGAAATTTACTTTGCGAAAATACCTGCAGTTCATCCGTTATACAGGGTGAAACAAAACCTTGTTTTATACCCTTCATTTCCAAACACCCTGTGGTGAATTTGGGGCGAAAATTTTATATCATTCAGTTTTAGTTTGAAGTGTGACCCTTTCTTAACAAAATGTTTTTTGATTTACGTCAGCATCTGCAATAAAAAAAAAGATACACATTATCAAAGAAAGTGTTTCATTTTTTCAATTTTTATAACAATTTAAAACATTGCAATACCTCATCAACTAGTTAACATAAACAAACATCTGAAAATTAATAGCGTGTATTTCCACCTCGCTTCCTCATCACTTCTACCATACGACGTGACATACTTTCAATGCATTTCCGAATTGCTTTTGGGGGAATATTTTCCCGTTCTTCCAGAAGGGCTGTTCGTAATCGGGCAAAGTATTGGGCTGCCGATTTCGAACATGTCTACCAAGCATATCCCATACATATTCAATTGGATTTAAATCCGGCGTTCTGGCTGGCACAAGAATCCATGAATATTCGCCTTTTTTAAGAATTATGTTACAACCCGTGCAACGAGAGGCCTAGCATTGTTCGGCATTAACAGAAATTGTTGCTTCCCCCAGAAGCAATTCGTAAATGCTTTGAAAGTATGCCACGTCGTATGGTAGAAGTGATGTGGAAGCGAGGTGGAAATACACGCTTTTAATTGTCAGATGTTTGTTTATGTTTACTGGTCGATAAGGTATTGTAATGTTTGAAATTGTTATAAAAATTGAAAAAATGCAACACTTTCTTTGAAAATGTATATCTTTCTTTTGAAAGCAGGTACTGACGTAAATCAAAAAACATTTCGTCAAGAAAGGATGTTTAGAAATGAAGGGTATAAAACAAGGTTTTGTTTCACCCTATATAACGGATGAACTACAGGTATTTTCGCAAAGTAAATTTCAGGTTAATATAAAAAGACCCAATACTATACCTGGTGAAAATTTTAACAAAATCGGAGGACCACGAAAAAAGATACAGGGTGTTGAATTTGACGAAAATTTTGCCTGTCCGGAATTTATTGACGGGGAGTACACTTATTTAAAAAAAATCTGAATGGAAAAAGAAATCAATGTCGCACAGCCTATTTGAAACATTTTGTAGTACAGATTTTGAGTTTTTCCTCATTATCAATGAATACTTAAATAATCATAGAGTGCTGTGGGATTTTTTCTATTCTGATGAAAAAGATTGCAAATTCGAAATTCTGAACTCCCTCAAAATGATTTTTCGCTATGATAATGAAGCTGTCTTTTCAGGAAACGCAAGTGATAAAATTCTGTATGCCAGACCTGGTAAATACCACTCTATCCATTCTGGGAGGAATCAAGGCGGAAGGAGTTCGTTCAAGCTGTGGAGTTCGAGCAGAAGGATAAGAAGATCAGCATCAACTAGAACTCTTGCGAAACACTATCACGACACGAGTAGTAGCACTGATGGCCCTCATAGTGATACTTCCCCCACTCCAAGTAAGTTTTCTTCGTCCACCTATCATACAAAAATGACAAATATGATGAAAAATGAAAATAGCGTCACATTTGAATGAGACCATGAAGAAAAAATCCTGTAGACATAAATTCAGATTATTTCTCAATTTAATTCCATAAGTACTTCGTTCAGGAAGAATCTTTAATAAAAATGAATGATCAGAAGCTAAATGAACCCACAGTAACTTGGATATCAAGAGTGTCTTTAAAGGGATTAAATAGAGTTGTTGTCTTGTAATGAATCTCCACATTCTGGATAGAGTTCATGAAACTGAAGACCGAAGGTAAAATGGGGCTACTTGAACACGGCGAGGTAATTTGAAAATTTCAGCCGCAATTGCTTCAGTCGCGTGTGAAAAAATAGTACGAGAGCTAGTGAACCTTTTGAGTAACGGTTTGTCTGAAAAGCTAGACATTTTTATAGCGATAGTTCCTAGCATGCTGAGGACGAAAAACATGACCTAGCACCCCTCACCCCTGCACATCATCAACCCTATATCTTTGAAAGTGTAAAAAAAATTAAAAAAAAACTTGTCGCTGTAAAGATGAAACTTTCATACGATTTTGTTTATCCATTATTAAGTTAAAAAAAATTCACAGGCGATTTCGACGAGCACAAGTACCTGCCAGGCGACTCCAAAAGGTTGTAAAATACGAACCAAAATGAACTTTTTTCTGTAAGGCTGAAATTTATATATGTGTTCGTCTGAGGGTATGAAAAAATAAGTTTTATTATTAATCTTCATCATCTGATATGTTATCATTAATTTCTTCATCATATAGTACAGTCGTTTCAAGCGTAGTACACTGTGTCCTAAATTGGTTGGGACTGCATTATATCTCAGCTATTATTGAAATAGAGTCATGCGGTTTTCGAGTCCCTGTGTCACTTTTTTGTAACATTTTTAAATTCACAAACAGAAATATTCCATCTTCTTTTGTTTCTGGAATACAGGGAGAAAATGAAAATGTACACTTTTTGAAGATGTTATTTTTTCTCGGGCCCTGTATAAGAAAAAAAAAATTGAAAATGCTTATGATAATATTTTTACGTAGAAGTCAGTGGCGTAGCTAGAAATTTTTATTGGATAAATGTTTTTGAGATATAGCACAAACTTGAAATGTTTCAAATGGAAAACTTCGTATGTTTTTATGTCAAATTTTCTCATTTTCACTGAATACATCGATGTATGACAACCTTAACTTCAATAAATTTCAGCGTCAACCATCAGAAAAATTTATATTTTTGTTTGTTTTTTTTAAAGTAAGACATGAAGTTTTCCACACATGCATCAAAAAAACCATTTTTCAGTTGATATTTTGAGTTTATGTTCAAAATAAAAAAAAATGGGTTCAGGTCACATGGCTTTTCGAAAAAGTAATGATTTAATGCTTGTGAATATTGATTAAATGCGTGGGATATTATCGTCAACCGAAATATATTGAGGGATAGGTTGTGATACAATTTGACTTTACAATAAACAGGGTGTTCGATATGAAAAATTTCATTTCGTTCCAATTCAATCTCAAAAACAATGCTTCGAAAAAAATGATAAGCTACGCCACTGACTTCTACGTGAAAATATCATTATAAGAAGTTTTAATTTTTTTCTTTCTTATACATGGCCCGAGAAATAATATTTTCAAAAAGTCTATATTTTCGTTTTCGCCCTGTACCTATTCCAAAAACAAAAAGTAGTTGGAATATTTCTGTTTGTGGATATACAACTTTTACAAAAAAGTGACACAGGGTCGCGAAAACCGCATGACTCTATTCTCAATAATAGCTGAGATATAATGCAGTCTCAACCGATTTAGGACACAGTGTACTACGCTTGAAACGACTGTACTATATGATGAAGAAATTAATGATAACATATCAGATGATGATGAAGATTAATAATAAAACTTATTTTTTCATTTCCTCAGACGAACACATATATAAATTTCAGCCTCACAGAAAAAAGCTCATTTTTATTCGTATTTTACACCCTTTTCGAATCGCCTGGCAGGTACTTGTGCTCATCGAAATCGCCTGTCAATTTTTTTTTGAACTTAACAATGAAGGAATAAAATCATATGAAAGTTTCAACCTTACAGCGACAAGTTTTTTTTTTAATTTTTTTACACTTTCAAAGATATAGGGGTTGATGCTGTGCAGGGGTGAGGGGTGCCAGGTCATGGTTTTCGTCCTTAGCATGCTAGGAACTATCATTATAAAAATTTCTAGCCTTACAGACAAATCGTTACCCAAAAGGTTCACTAGCTCTTGGACTAAAAAGGCATTTTTGTACAACTGCCATAAGAAGTGACACTTTTAATATGACAGCAAACAATGTTAAAATTGATTGTTTACGTGGAAGCGTGTTAAAAATATTTTTAACGTAAGTGTTAGAAATATTTTTAGTACTCCATTTTCCTATGATGAAATCAGATGAGAAAAATTCAGCAATTTCAAATTTTAATTATCAATATTTAACAATCATTACTTATGAACAATAATAATCGTAAAACCAGTACAATATTGGATGATGATGATCCAAAATCTGTTGAGGTTGGGAGAATTTTTTCAGCAATAATATTTCTATACGCCATGGAATGATCAACATTGCCCTCGGCTACCGTCGTAGACTTCCATCCACCATGATTTTTTATATCCGTAATATTTGCTCTTGATTCTGCTAGCAATGAAGCGGAGGATCTTCGGAAACAGTATCCTGTATATTGCTTTGGTTCTGGCAATTTTAGGAATTCGGCAACAATAGATGGAATTTTCCCAAATGTATTAATACCAACTGGATTGGCAGTGCATTTATTGTTCATGTATTTCAGAAAAAAACGACGATGTTTGATGACAGAAGGGCGCAGTGCAAAGCACTTATGAAAATAGTCGACATAGTTCCCAATAATACTGAAAGAACGACTGACTTTCGTTTTTGTATTTGGAAGTTGTATAACCAATGAACTACATAATTCTTCACGCAGACAGGCACCTAATAATCCTAAAATAGTTGCAACCTTAACCATCAAATATTTCTCATCTGGTGCTTCCTTTATAAACTTTTCAACTTGTTCACGAGTGAGAATTTTCGATTTTTCGGGACGATATCTTTCACTTCTCCGTTTTAAATATGCTATTACCTTAAATATTTACTAACATCGACACCATTTTTAACAAGAGTGCTTGACTTTATCATTGAAAATTTGCTCCACAAAGTTGATGAACTCCGTATTTTTGATTTTTCTTCTAAGTATGCCAGGAAAACAGTTTCACTGAAGTTCCCTTCTACATTTTTCAATTTACAGCAGGCCAGGAAATTGTTGTATGCAATATTGTACTGCTAAACAGATTTTTTAGGTAGGAGTTCCAGATTTGCTCTTGCAGACTCCGTGATTTATTGACGGGGAGTGTATTTGAAATTTCTTTGCTACACTTTTCTTAGGATAATGTATTATTGAAGGAAATATATTTTGCGGGTATGTGGTGCAAATACTTATGGTTACAGCAACAAAAGTTTGCGAACCATACCGAACAGGGATTTTTTAGGTTCGAAATATCATGTCTGTATTGATAACTCTCTTAACTTATTTTCATATGAATGCTGCCATGTCAGTCTTGAATGTGTATCGAATTGAGTGGTTAAAACCAGATGTCGCTAAACCTTATGGTTGTTTCACTATAAGTCGATATAACGAAATTTATTTTTTGTTCAAAGTAGCCCCCCGGTACAAAGTTACCCCATTTTACCGGTACCTTTGATTTAAATAATTTTAAGAATCTATTCAACCTGTAATTCGTCTTATCATTTCCAGAGAAGAGTTCCTTGTTTTCGAGAATATTCAGGAAGTCGAAGCGATCTCAGTGCCACCTTCAACAAAATATTCATGGTCAATACCCACCAACAGAATGGTTCAATTCCAAAGCAGTGCACTTACATAGTATCGGAACACAAACATTGTGCGAAACGGTAAGAAGTTCTCTTATCTATGAAACATTCGGAATAATATTTCGCTCTTTTTTTCCAGGAGTCCATACTGCCATACGATACCTACGAAAGTCTGCCACGTTCTGCTACTCTACCACGAAGACAACGAAGGTGTTTATCTGGTGATCTCACCTACATGTCATCGTACGTTTCAAGAGAAAACTCACCGATTTCTAAATCGGCAACGAACACTTTACCCAGCACACCTGTCAAATATTCCTCGAGAAGCAGGGACAGCTCTAGGAAAACAAGCCGCTTAAGTCTTCACAAAACTTGTAGCATACAAGAGGACAACGAGAAAAAGGAATCAACTGAGACCCCTAAGAGTGCAACAACTAATTCTGTCAATTCTAGTGAGCAACCAGATAATCGGACGTTAGCCCCTGACATAAAATCCGAGAACAGTCCTTCTTTACTCTCATCAATTCCAAATAAGAGTTCAATACAAATAGATAACAGCGGTCCATCGAGCATCGAGTCACATCGGAGCTCAAGGACTGGAAGTTCGGTTGGAAGTGGCCCTTCTAGTGTCGAGTCGCACAAAACAGTGATCCCCAATAATTCTCTCGTGAGCCCCAAGTCATCTCCCTCGAAATCATCCCCAAAACGCGACCTCAAAAACAAATTACCAAAGTCTATTTGTAGTGCAATGCCGCAAAGTAGTTCTTTCGTTCTAGAAGTCACGACGAGTCAAGGAAATTCAGTGTCCAGCTCCAAAACCAACACCAAAACAACGGCAACCATAAATAACGTGGCAGGTACGGGAAACACCAAAATTTTCGTGCAGAATTCCCCGGTCAGATCGGTGATAACCTTTAAGAATGGTCAAAGTGACCCAAATCCGAATCTCGTCATAATCAACGGTACTGAAGCAGGAAATTCTGAAATCGAAACGTCGTCCCCATCGAAAAATACGAACCATCTGAAGGACCCTGCTACGAATTTGAATAATTCGAAGGATAACTCTGAAAATTCGAAAGAAGTGCAATCAAACACAATGAATAATAACCGTAAATTATCCCTTCAACTCCCATCCAAGGATAGTTTGAGTTACAATTTTGATTAAAAACGTTTCTAGTAAATTCCCTGCTAACTCAACTTCCGATTCCCCCATCAACAACTCTTACAAGGACTTCTCGAAAAACTGTATATATTTGAGCACACCTCCTAGCCCTATAAAAACTGCGGATACTTTTCCTTCTCCTGGCACTGTTTTCATTGAAAACGAGTTAGACCGTAACGAATCCCAAAAAGTTGAGAAAAATCTCTTAGGCTCTGAACCGAATATATATTCTAAAGAAAAAAGCTTCTCGAAAAACGGACCCATAGAAGCTTGTCCCAGCTTGAATGATCTTAGCTTTAATTTCACTAGCTTGGCAGCCCAAAAATTCTGAAGGGTGTCAGTTTGAATAGTGTAGATACTTTAGTCGAATTGAGCATGGCTAATGGAGAAAAACAAAATAACTGTGATGTGGTTCATACAGATTTCGGGATATTCTGAGAGATGTTCGATTGTGAACTATTTTTTTACGTAGGTATATGTTGAATGCGAAGAAACAGCTAAAAAAATCTTGATTCTTGACGTATTTTCGTGAATCCGAATTAATTGGACTATCGAACAGTTTTGAAGGCTAGTGATTTCTTGGTAAACAGGCTAGCGGAATCGAACAATGATGACAATTAGTCCATATCAATTTTATGTCTTCAGTAGATGACTAAGAAAAAAATAAGCCTTTCTGCTATCTTGAGGTTTGCTGAAATGACCGCTCAATGATTATTCGAACAATATGAACCATCTAATATAAGATTGAATTCGAATCATCCAAACTATGTTCCCTTGTTATGTTCTAGCATTCGTATGTATATTATTACAGAGTCTTTATGAATGATTGTAACATCCCAGGTGACTGACTCCTATTAATAGGAGTTTTTTATATTTCCGTATACACAATTGGAAATGTCTGCATATATGAAACACCAAACTAAAAAACGTCATAGCTCACTCAATCTTTCATAAACACCCTGTAATAGAGCAGTAGAGAGGAGATAATTGAGCAATTTTGTACTTGATCGATCAAAGAGTTGGTCAACTAAGAGTTGTCTTGAAGAAATGGACGTGTTAATAAATATACTTCTCAAAAAACTTTTGACACTGTTTGATTACCGGAAAAAAATTGTGTGCTGAATTGTACAGGGTATCCCAAATTGCTTGATTTTGACAGTTTCAGGTACTTCTGGACTAGATAGATGAAAACTTCATGAAGTGTCCTGGGCTCGATTTTCGTTAGAACACCGTTTCAAGATATCTTAATTTTTTTTTAAATTTTAATTCCGAAAATGTGCTCCAACTTTTTTATTCACGAATATATCTGAAAACGATCAGAACTGAAGTGCTTCTTTCCAGACATAAGAAACTATATTAAATTTTTTTTTCTCGTGGAAAAAACCACTATTCTATACTGAATACGAACGCATTTATTTTCATCTTATATCGTTATAGTATATTCTAAAACAAGTTGCAGAATGAGCTCCTATTCCAACACGAATGCGAAATTCGAAAACGAGCGACGAAGGAGCGAGTTTTCGAAAGCATGAGTGTTGGAATTGCCTTCTGCAACGAGTATTAGACGATATTTTCTCTATTTCAGTCAAGTTTTGTGGGAAACTCTCGAAATTCAAATAAAAATTCAGATTAGTGACTTTTGTATTATATCTTGGCAGTTGGTGTCACTAACGAAATTTGACAGATTGCGGAAGTTGAATTGATTTGATTCGAAAATTGAGTGGATCGGAGGTCAGTACTGACAACCACAAAACGAAAAATATAACTGAAAACAATGCTGTAATGAGTTTCATTACAGCACTACTTTTAGTACTGTAATGAACTCGTTACGATACTGAAATAGAGAAAAAAAATTTAAAGATAATTTTTTTTTTAAATGTCTTATTCTCAGTGAAAAAGTGCTTGTTGAGAGACTTTATCTTTTTCAGTATTTTTCGAAAATGAAAAAGTTATGGCGCATCTTCTGAATCGAAAAAATTTCAAAATGTTGTTATATCTTCAAAACAAATGAAGATATCGTGAAACGGTTTTCACTATTGGTTTTTTTCACGGAAATCGAGCCCAGGATTCCTTTCAACGTTTTTACCTATCTAGTCTAGAAGTACCAGAAGCAGCCAAAATCAATCAATTTGGGATACCTTGTACAGGGTGATTCACTTATCTTGGTAACCCAATTTTCTCGAAAACGTCAGAATATTTTTTCATTAGGTGAATGGCGTTTTGAATAAGTCAATGTCGACTTGAGATGCACATAAAAATCTGCGGAATAAATAAAGACGCCAGGCGTCGCGGTGCTATCAAAAATTTTTTCTCCAGGGACATACCTTTTTTATCATGTCATACTAAAGATGATTTTAGTCTGATCTTTTTTTTTTCGAATACAATTTTTATCCATTCCTAACCGTCAGTGATCTGCAGCGTGTTTTATGTTAATTCTATTCCATTTTTTTTTTCTGTATTGTGGTAGTTTGCCTTCATTAGGAGACATGGATATGATTCTGTGCCTTGAATTCAAGAAGTCTAGTTTTCTAAACAATCTGCCTCCTCGCATGAGATTAAATATGTGGATACAGCAAGATAGGATTCCATGTCACAACGCTGCCATTATGAAGAGATATTGAGGTCAAGAATTCGAAAATAAATGGACCCTTATATTCAGACCAAAGTAACTTAAAATGATATAGGGAAATGATATAACTTATGTTTTGATCATAGTGGCTAGATGACCTAGATATGATTTTGTTTCGTAAAATGACGGAGGTTTTGTAACAAACTATTTTTTCTTTTATTATATTCATTAAATATTTTATCTTATAACAATAAACATTTTTTGATTACAAACGAAACATTTCGAATCATATGATCTATATACCGGCGTTATGAACCATACATAAATTATAACATTCCCCTATTTCATTATAAGTTACTTTGGTCAAAATATAAGGGTCTACTTGGGCACATGCGTTTCTTATCTTTATTTTCAAATGGTTCAAGTTATCAGAATCAGTTTTGTATACCATATTTTGAGGGTACCCCTCAGAAAGAAATCCATGAGCTTTAGGTCTGGCGATACCTGATGGGTCCATTGGTTCCTATCCCTTATTTTCGAATTCTTGATCTAAATAACTCTTCACAGTGGCAGCGTTGTGACATGGAGCCCCATCTTGCTGTAGCCACATATTTCATCTTATTTGAAGAAGCACATTGACTAGAAAACTAGCCTTCTTGAATTCAACTCACAAAATCATATCTATGTCTCGAAATAAAGGCATAGTACCACAATACAGAAGAAAATAAATGGAATATAATTAAACATAAAACTTGCTGCAGATTGCTGACGGTCAGAAATGGATAAAAATTGTATTCAAAACAAAAGTTCAGAATGAAGTTATTTCGAATCACATGATAAAAAAGGTATGTCCCTGGAGAAAAAATTTTTGAGAGCGCCGCGACGCCTGGCGTCTTTATTTATTCCGCAGATTTTTATGCACATCTCAAGTCAACATTGACTTGTTCAAAACGCCATTCACAGAATGAAATAATAATCTGACGTTTTCGAGAAAATTGGGGTTACCAAGATGAGTGAATCACCCTGTACAAGATTTGTACTACTTCGCGACGTCGAACTTTATTAATTTCATATAGTTCTCCGATATTCGACAAAATTAATTCAATGAGCAAGGCTTGAATGAATTATGGTATTCTTGTGCAGAGTTGTGCCGCTCAAATTTTTCCTATATTCGCTTCAGTTTCTCAGCAGATCAAAAATGAGATTGAAGCCAAGCACTGTTGTTGTTTCTTTCCTGAAAATTAATGAAAATTTTTCCGGAATTTTTCTCAGATTTTCCAGAAAATCGCGAAATTGAAAATAATTTGTCATCATTTCAGTTCTGATCGATATGCAGGAAATTTTGCTCACTTTCACCCCTCAAATCTATTAAAAAAACAATATTCTTTTCAAATGAGATAAAATCTGTTTGCTCATTTTATTGTATCATCAATCAAGTGATTCATCTGAAACTCTCAATTGCTTGCGTCGGCGTCGGTACATTGAATCCGGTCCTGATGAATTTGGCCACGCCTTGTTGTTTTGGCGCGCTATCTCTTCTCGTTGGATAGACTATAGGCGTTTTTGCCTTTGATACTTCGAATATAATTGAGACATACCGCACATAGGCGAAGAGAACATTCGTGACTTTGGATTGGCCCGACGATATAGAATAAGGTACTTTAAGGAAAATATAGGACAATTATATTATATATATTATATATATATATATATTTATATATATATATTATATTATAATATGTTCACGGATACTATGAGCAAAAAAGTCAATTTGCCAAAGGGACCTTTTTTGTTAGCAGGCAGTTGCCTCCTGATAGGTCAATTTTGACAACATGGTACAACTTCGTCCCATTTATGTGTCATGTCCTATCTCTTCTTGTCATACTGCCTGGTGTTCTCTGTTCGGATGTTCGAACAATCTGCTGATTTTATCAAACGCTATCATTTTAGGGAAAATTGATTTTTTTCTCATATCTGAACGGACCAAGTTATCTAGTTATCGAACGTTCAAACGTGTAGCACAATTCATTACAAATGTTTTATTGATATGAAACGAAAGTGTTTTTTTTTTTATATTTTGCGGTTTCCAGAGAATCTGAAGAATTTTGGGAAAATATCAATGGCTCTAGTCCAAAAATTTTCCCCCTTCATTCTGATTCTGGATTTTCTAGAAAACTAGAGGGACTTGTGGAAAAATTCGAACAGCACAATTCGGAATAAGTCAAGCAAAATCTGCTCTTAAGAACAGATTTTGATAGTTATCACTGAAAATCATTTCTTAGGAAAGTTCTGACCTGGTCATTTCCTTAAATTTTTTGAAATATCTGGAAACAGAATAAAATTTGAAAAAACTCAAGAGCACAGAGGAGCACGATTCAACACGAAAAAAAATTTTCATCCAATCCATGACTCACATGTTGATCAGATATGAAATAAAATTCATATTTCACAATCAACTTTTCTCATAATCAGTTAGTGACATAAAAATCAAACAAAGAGCCAATATTTGAATTCCAAACATGAAAATTGAATCGGCAAACACACAAAGTATCTTCATCCGAATTTTCTAATAAATTCAATATTTACAGTCGAGATCAGATCCTAGCATTTACGACCATCAATCAATCATATCAATAAAACAAAGATATAAAAGAATATCCTGAATCAACTCGGCCAACATAAATAAATTTAACATTCACTCTTGAAAATGACGGCACGAACGTTTTTTCATGATTGTTTACGGAAAACTGGTAGAGCTATTTTGTAGGATTTTTTGAAAAATTCACAATCGTGAGTTAATGCGATTGTAGAGCTTACAAATAGGCTCGATTATCTTCTCTAAACATTACCTACTTAGCATTGTAAAATGTTAATCATCACACCCCAATTCGGAATTCAATAAAGTGTTCGAAAAGTTAAACTTCAAATTGTTGAAATTCCACGAACATTAATTTATTTC